>NCQV01134799.1:0-13087 GCA_002740545.1 Lophocereus schottii | reverse complement strand
GCTTTACTGTTTCCTTCAGCTTTTTTTTCCTTTAGTGCTCGGGGCTTCGTCGGACCTTTATTCTTCCTTGAATTCATTCCTAAAACCTTCCTTTTCCATCAAAATTCGAGGATTTCTCCTGCAAGTAAGCCAAAACACATTATAAGCACAAGATGAATTGAAGGAGGTGAATTAACCCTTCGTCACCTAAATTCGGCATGAAAGCTATGACAAAAATGGATCAAATAAGGGCTAAAATGAGGTCAAATATAGGTGCAACAAAGGCCCTCACACTTATCTTTTGCTCGTCCTTGGGAAAAACGAAAAATAAAAACTAAACCAAATAACTAACTCACTTTCGTAGGAATCACAGTTGTATTTAGCATATGCAACAAGCCCTTTAATCCTGTTGGTTCCCCTAAGTGGACAAGTGAGGTCTCGTGAGGGTTTACAAAAAATACACTCACAAAATCTTAAAAAAGAAAAAATAAAAAGTGAAGAAAAAATAGAAAATCTTTTGGGGTTTACAACAAAACACAAATTTGTATAAGAGGTAAAGCCGTGCAAGTTTTAATCAACCAAATTACCCTTATAACAACAATATTAGCCTGCATATAGACATGATGTACACATCAAGGCTCTCCTTCCCTATGGATAGCATCAAAGTACTAACTTTTCACCTCACTATACATCAAACCTTTGAATTCATCCTAGTGCTTGTGAGCAAGTACATCATAATTCTAGGACTTAGGCTCACCGTAATCAAACTCAATCCCACTTGAATGGCACAAACTACATTATTGACTTGTTAACGCAGCAAGTAAGCTTTTCTAGTAGTAATATTGCCTCAAAGGGTAACACCCAGTAGCAGTATTGCATCAAAGGAAAACCCTCAGTAGCACATACCTCAAAGGGATACTTGTCATTCTAGATTTTTGTTTTTTTTGTTTTTCTCTTTTTTTCATTTTTTTTGAAATGCAAACAAAAAAACCAAAAGTAATCGTGGACAAGACAAGTGGGAGAGACAATTATGGAGGACTAAGACCTAAGATAATGATGATGATATAAATAAGAATTGGATTGCACATCAATAATGAACAATTGTGGTTAGAATTAGGGCCTAGAATGGCACATTAAGGATGAAGATCTATCATGCACATCATGCTTACATACAAGCTAATAGTCAAAGTACAAGGGATTTAAGCTGATCAGAACAGTATGAAGCTTCCCAATGCTAGTAAGAAAACTATCTAAAAATTGAAAAATTGTGAAATTTTCATAAAAATAATCCCAAAAGGGTATGTGACCTAAAAAATAAACACAAAAGGGTAGGTGACCCCACCCGCACACCTAAATCTTACAATGTTCTCATTGGGAGTCAAGAAGTCACTACCACCTCAAAAACACCCAAAAACAAAGAAAACAAAATCACACAAGAACACTAAACCTACACACATATACACAAGGTAACACACTCCCCTAAAAACACAATCTCACTCAATCAGCAACAAGACCACACATATATACAAAACTAACCACCAAAAACAAATATATACCAATCCGATGACACCACTAATCACAAAACACAAATATCCACAAAAACAAAATAAGGGTGATCATAGCCATCAATGGCTTAACAACATCCTAAATTTCACCTCAAATAGATCACCAATAAAACACAACCTAATATCCAGAACTAAACACAACCTAATATCCACAACTAAACAAAAAAGAAAAGAAAGAAAATAAAAAGAAGGTAGAAGAGTTAGAACGAGTATACCAGGTCGGGCACTGAATGTACCCAAACTATGCCACAAGGGCACAAGGAGTATTAGCCACTCCTTATCTCTCAAGATTGGCAACTTCAACTCGAACACCGTCAAAGCTCATAGGCGTTTATCATGGGCTGTTGCGTACATCTCAAAAGGATGTGGGTAAGAGAACACTAATAAGATCATACTGAAGAAAGTCAGTGCCCTCTTACACTCATCGAAAGCCATAGGAAATTATCAAAAGCATAACCAAAGAAAGTACTTCATGTGATCTTCCTAGGCACATCCTCTATGTATGCACAATAAGGGTTAAAGGAGGGATTATACCCGCTAATGTCACCTAGGGACTCATGGAATTCATACAAGTGCAAAGGGATGGAGGGAAGTAAGGGGGATGAAATGGGGGGTAAGTTAAGTGGCGCAGTGCAAATTGGGTTGATATACTCAATGCTAGGAGCAGCACGAACCACTAAACTATCATCACATAACTCCTTGAAAGAATCCTCCTCAAGATGTGACTCAACCAAGGTAAGTTCTTTCGACCAAGTAGGAAAATCATCCTCCATAGAACTAGCATCACACTGAGAAGTCTCACCCATCTCTAACCCCGTGCACTAAGCTAAAGCAAGGGGAGAAGCGAGTAAGATTGAGTCTAACACTAGTGTGCATAGGTGTGCTAGAAAAGGATGGAACAGCAAGCAACAGATGACAAAGAGGTCAAGGAATGGTCAAATGCTTCCCCTAGGTCAGTCAAAAGTGCATCATCAACAACATTAGACGGAAGACTCACAATCATCACAGAGACTAACCTCAAGTCTAGGGTAAGGTAGACTATGGTCGGTCTCGTGCAATAAACTATATTCACTCGTCTCACCAACAAAGTGCTCGTGTTGCTCATTCATTGTCCCTATCATAGCATCAAGTCTAGCATGACATTCATCGAAAACATCATAATAAGGGTAAGAATTCACGTCAAGGTCAAAAGATTGGCAATAAAAGCACATATCATGAGTGCAAGGAGAATAGTGATGGAGTGAATCCCTAGCTCTTTGACATTACCATTGATACCAAGCTAAAGATTCAAATAAGTCCCACACATCATTAACATTTAAGTAGACATATAACACATAGATTTAAGGATGCCTCAAGAATCATGTATTATCCCCTCAAGGACAACATCGCATATTTCCTATTTTTCATAGTCAAAAAGTACATATTGACCATGATGATAATTCAATCTAGACAAGTATTACCAAAAAGGTTCATGCTCTAATTGAGGTAAATGGAAAATAGCCATCTTGATTTTTTTCAATTTTTTTTAATTTTTTTTTTTGGATTTTCTGAAGGCCGAGCCTCGAATGCTCAAGTAAACCCTAATATTGAAAAATGTCAACTCTCCGGCGATACTGCCAAAAACTTGTTAGGTAAGTTTTAATATTTATAAACCCTAATTGCAAGATACATTGTTGAATACTTGGGGTGTAGTCCGTAGGGAGTTGGGTTTCTAAGTACCAAAGCTCACTCAAGCCTATCAATCTAAGCAATATAGAGGGTGAAGGAAAGAGGAACTAAACTACTAAAACAAGTAAACAAAACGGACACGGGTTTGTGATCAAATCTATAACGAACCAGCTAATCAAGTTCAGCCTTCACCTTCCTAGATTATGCTAGTATTCGGAGATGATCGGTTGCATCATTAAAGACCAGCCAAGTCCTCTCTCAAGGGTCATGAGCCAGTCTAATTGTTCTAAACACCTATTTTCATAGGATTAGCTCAACTAAACTACAAGATTGACAACACTTGACTTAGCTAGTAATCGAGACTATTTTCATGTTCGAATCCCAGCTATTCTCTCTACCTGTACTACATAATCAACCTCACCTCTCAGCATAACTCGAATGCCACAAAATACAGTTGAAAGCTCTTTCAAGCATTTCATTGAAAACTTGGCGGGGATGAAAGAAAACTCTAAATTCAAGAATAAACAAGGTGGGTAAAGGCCTAAACAAGATCAGTTAGCCATCAAGAGGCTAACCACCATACAAATCAACAAAAACTAACAACTAAGCATCACAAATACAATTAAACCTAATTACAACCAAACACACAAACATGAACTAGCCAGGAATAAAGCAATAACAAAATCTAGCGAACTAATAAGCATGAATTAACAACAAAAACTAAAAATCAAACATAAGCAAAACAAGAACAAAACAAACAAAAATAGAGAGAGAAAGAGAAGAGGAAACTTATGTTGATTGAATAAACTTGGGATTCCACAAGTTTGAATCTAAACAACCAAAACAAATTCTAATCTTCTGAATCTAATTTTTATTGGCTAAAACTAAACTAAGAACTCCCCAAAAGTCGCATAAACAGAGCCAGGGAGAGCCCCAACAAAATGCCCAAAGGGGCTTTAAATAGAAAAATCAAGCAAGCGAGCGGGGATAGGTGGCGCACAGCCGTGCCCCCGTGCCACATTTCTGGCACGGCGTCACAGCCTTGCTCTCTGCTGTTCCCTTTAGCTCTGCTTCCCTCAGTGCTCGGAGCTTCGTCAAACCTTTGTTCTTCCTTGAATTCATTCCCAAAACCTTCTTTTTCTATCAAAATCCGAGGAGTTCTCCTGTAAGTAAGGAAAAACACATTATAAGCACAATATGAATTGAAGGAGGTGAATTTAAGCCTTCCTCACCTAAATTCAGCATGCAAACTATGGAAAAAATGGATCAATTAAGGCTAAAATGAGGTCAAATATAGGTGCAACAAAATAGTATATGAATTCTGTAAAAATCTGAAAAATTAACCTTGTTTTCTACCATTTTGTTCTTCCAATACAAGCAATGAAACTAAATATGCATAATTCAACATATATATAAACGAACTCACATTATACCTATCAATCTTCAACTATCCACATAACCTAAAAATCAGAAGTAAACATGAAAATTTTAAGGTGGGTTTCTACCAATTGAAATTAGTTTTCGACTCTATCAAACCCTAAACACATCAAGTTCATTGTTTCAAGCTTCAATTTAATCCTCTAGTTCAAGCATAAATCATTCAAATAATCTTCCCCTAGTAGTTTTAGATTGAGGAAAATAAGAATTGCTCACCTTAATATGCAATCAAAATCAAAACTCAATGCCTTCCTTTCTTCCTCCTTCTGCTCCTCCTTCTCATCCTTATCTTCTTCTTCATATTCTCTCTCCTTTCTCCTCCCTGTGTACATGTGTTTGTGTCATTGGATATGAAAACAGAACACCCCTGATAATTATCACGTAAAAAAACCCCTTCCCCCTTTTTCCTTTTGTTTTTCCTTTGTTTTTTTGGGTCAAGTCTTTCTTTTTTTTTGACTCCTCTTTCCTTTTTTTTTTCTTTTGGAAGCAAAGTCTTAGTAATATAATAGTTCAACTAATTATTCTCCAAGTATGATAATACTAATAGTAACTCGAGCACATACATACATATTAATCATAGATAACCCAAAATATGCATAAAAAATACAAATTACCACATAAGTCCAAATTAACAACGAAATTTCAGCACATTACATTCCCATTTAAGGCAGGACTAGGGAAAGCTACAGATAGTGTAAGACCCGCATTTTTTGTTTTCCGTTAAGCTAACTGTATTACCTTTTTACGTTATAAAATCGTATTTTTAGCAACTATACGAGTTAAATTATTATCAATGTGCTTTTGGGAGCTATAATTTTATTAAAAAGGGATATTATTGCTATTATTGATTTTAAACATAATTCATGCTATTTGCACCTTCAAATTATATAGATAGTTTAATTTAGTTATTATTTGATTTATTTACTCATTTCCCGAATGCGAGTAGGTTGTTAACCTTAATTTCGAGGTTTATTAAAATCAAGCCTTGACGTATTTAGGAACGAATGATGGATGAGCGATGGTATTAACAATTGGGTTTAGAATAAGAGGTATGAGATTAGACTAGCAGTGTTAGTCGGTTGAACATGCATTTAGAAAAAGAAAGAGAGAGAAGAAAAGGGGGGCCAAGCCCCCTTCTCCTCGACGAAAAACACGACCGGGGGGGGGAGCTCTACTGCTCCAGCCCTGCTACCCTGACCACGACACACAGTGAGAGAGAGAGAGAGAGGAGAGAGTGGAGGCCGGCCGGCGATGGGCAACGGCGACATCGGGTGCGCGGCCAAGCCACGACCGTGACCCTAGCAGAAAACGATAGAAAGAGAGGAGGATTGAGAGACCGAGAAAGAGAGTAAAGGGGGGCGTGTCTGGTCGGCAACGGTGACAACAGCAGTCGACGACGAGAGCCTTCGGTGGGCTTGAGTCCGGCAACCACTAGGAGCCACGCAGAAACCTTCAATTTAGGGGCTAGGGTTTTAGTTTTAGCAGAGCATGTGGGCTACGGTTCGGTCTTAGCAACTTGGGCATACGTTTGCTGCTAATTGGGGCAGGAATTGGGGGTTTTTCACACTCAATGGCGAGCTGGCAACCTTGAAATCGAACCCGTAGCTTGGAGTCTAGAAGGGTGTTTCTCGCCTCCTAAGTATTAGTAGTTTCAAAATCGTTTTAACCTTTAGGTTGCGATGCATGTTAAGTTTAGTTAGTTTATGCCTGAAAATAACTTCGAATCGTTAAAAGTTAGTTTAGTTGATTACTACTCAAAAGTGGCTTGAATTCATACATGTTAGCTTAGTTAGTATATGCCTGAAAGTTCAGTTCGAAATGAGTTACGCATGTTTAGATTCGATTCAAGTAAATTCAGTTAATTCATGCCTAAAAATGTAGTTCCAAGTGAATTATAAATGTTTAGATCCTATTCAAACCTATTCAGTTAATTCATGCCTTAAAATGTAGTTCGAAGCGAATTATGCAAGTTTAGATCTTATTCGAACCTAATCAGTTAATTCATGCCTGAAGATTTAATTCAAAGTGAATTATGCATGTTTAGCTTTGATTCAAACCTGTTTAGTTAATTCATGCCTGAAAACTAACTTCGAAGTGGATTATAAATGTTTAGAAACGATGAATGTACGTTTAGTTAATTCATAATCATTTTCTAACTTCAAAATGAATGATAAACGCTTAGAATTAATGTATATATGTTTAGTTGTTTCATAATCGTATATTAACTTCGGACTGAATCGTAAGTGGTTAGAACTAGCGCATATATGTTTAGCCATTCCAGGATTGTTTATTAATTTTGAAGGAAATTATAAGTGTTTAGAATCAATGTATATATGCTTAGTTATTTCATAATCGTTTGTTAACTTCGAAATGATTTACGAATGCTTAGGCTTGATATATGTACGATTAGTTAACTCTTGCTCGTTAAATAACTTAGGGGTAAACTATACATGCTTAGAGTCAATTCATGCTTGAGCTGCCAAGTAAAGTACTGTAGTTATATATGTGGATGTGATTGTATATACATGTATGTATGCTTGCTGTGACGCACTGCTGGATGGTGCTGCTTGCCCAAGTAAGTACATAAGCCCGATCTCTTTATAAGCTAGCATGATAATATGTTATGATGACTACATTGAAAACCGAGATGGTAGTTGGATGGTTTGAGGTAGAACTATAAGTGGTTCGAGGTTGTTATGGTACGGTGCTTGTGAGGAGGGAATGTGGGTTGTGAATTAACCGCAATGGTGTGGATTGTGAGGCCATGTCTGGCTCATTGTGCTGAATTAATTATGAAGTGCTTAAATGTGATACATGTGGACCCCCTTCCCTTACATGTCCTCAAGTTACATTATATGCATAAGGGTGAGTTTTTCAAAGAAGGATTTCATGTTTTGAAATGATGGTAAACATAAATATTAGTGCATAATGGCATATTTTGACTAAGTGAATACAGTTTTGGGCTTCAACGGGGGAATTGCTAAAGAGTTTTACAAATACGTGAGTTGCATGATAAAGGATTTTGCTGTGAGAGGCAGTAAATTTATTAGTCGTTATGACCAGTTTAAATGGCTAAGATAACTGCTTAGGGACAATAGATGAGAGTGAACCTGCTTGAACGGGGTAATCCCTAACCTAGGGAGTAATCCCTAGAGACCCTGATGAGGGTTAAGGTCCAAAGCTAGTTGCCATCCTAGGAGTAAGAGCTTAGTGTGAGTTAATCTCACTGGGATTGAGTGTAGTTCTCTCCTAATCAGCACTATATGATGATCTTATGCCCAAAGTAGTTTCTTATTAAATAAGAAAAGCAGTTGGCATTTCGCCTTTTTAAGTATTTCAGAATGAAAGTTTTTAAGGGTCATTATGAGACTAAGATGAAAGAGATTCTTTTAAAGAACATGAGCCTCAAGAGGCTAAGAGAAGAGTTTTTATGAGCTTTAAGAGGCTAAATGAAGTGTTTTTAACAAAAGAAAGAAAGCTTCTTGTGTATGACATGTGCATGTTCTAAGTATAACTTGTGAATGAGATGCTAAGTAAGATACGAATATGAAAAGAAAGTCTTATGAGCATATTTCATGCATACCCTATGAATGAGAATTGATTGAGACTTGAAATGTGTGTATCTTATGCATATCATATGAATGAAATGCCAAGAAGAGTATGATTCTTAAAAGAGATAACCTTATGTGCACATCATGCGAATAAGGTTTCATGCATAGTTCAAATAGAATGCCAAAATGTTATGAAAAAGGAAGTCTCTGTGCTTAGCCTCATCAGTTGCTTAAGTGTTTGACTGCCTATTAGTAAAGAAGTCTGGTCATTTAGAAATCTAGTAATGTGTTTGAGTGCTTAAAGTGAAGTTAATGGTTAGTGATATTTCCATAAGAATTTTAGGAATGCCTACTATGATAGTAAAGGATGGATGCGTGATATGTGACTAGTAAAAATATTAGTATCTGCAATGGTTTTGGTTTTAATAGGGCTGGGGAACACTCACTGAGCATGTGGTTGCTCATCCCACTACTCTTTCTACTTTTCCCCAGGTTTTCTTTGTGATAGATGAAAGTTAAGCCAATTATGCGGAGTTGAAGTTTTACCCCTGGTTGAAAAAGAGTTATGTGTGCATATAGAAATAGTTTCTCGAGTTTGACGATGTAATATAATGTACTTTTAGTTTGTAATTGTTGTAACCTAGGTTTTCTAGCTTATATAATGCATATTGATTACGAGTCGCTCTGTATGGCCATACGAGCCAACCATCTAATTAGTTAGATGTCTTCTTGGTCAATTGTTAGTTAGGTTTTAGGATGTGAACCCCAATACTCCGGTTGTGTGAACTGCTGAGTTGTATATTTCATTTCTTCTATAGTAATGAACTATTTTGTTTGGTGTACTCCGAGTAGGTGGCTCATTGAGTTATGAACTCAGGCGTGCAGCTGTTGAGCTATGTATTAATGTTTTGCACTTCCGTTGATTTATAGGGACTTATTATAAGGCTTTTAGCCTGGAAATGGCCAGTTTTTAGAGGAAGCTCTGTCCGTTTCGTCCCAGAATTCAAATAAGAAGTTAAGTAAACATAACGCTTCCGGCCCTAGGGGCAGGGGTTGTTACATTGATGGTATCAAAGCATGGCCCTGCAACCATAGGCCGTGACCTGAGTCTTGCATTTCATATAGTCATCTGGGAACACTTTGTGATTATGTGACATGTGCTTCCTTTATGTGCACGTGTGCCTTATAGTATGGCCATTTGCGACTTATGTATGGCTCGAGAAGGTTGATTGAGTAAAAGTGGCGAGTTATGCGTTAGTATAGGAGTCAAATAGCTCTCCTCACATCTTCAAGTGACATTATAAGTACTTCATTGGTGCAATATATTCCGAACGTGCTAATTGACTTCGTTGATTAACTTTTATGCGATCCGGGTAAACCAATCGAATAAAATGTGAGCCATGTGTTAAGAAGTGAACCCAATTCACTTCCGTGTTCTGGTGTGAGCTAAGTGATGATTTGAATAATAAATGTTTTCTTTGTGCGTAATAAGACGATCAATAGTTCAAGCATGTCAATTTAAATTTGAACAACTGAAAAATCCTTTTCTAAGCTCGTCTTTGCTCCTAAAGTATAATTTGCTCCTCGAGCCCCGTAATGGAGTGAGCAGATGTACTCAAAGGTTGGTAGAGAAGAAGTTCAAAACAGATCAGCTATTTTTCACCTTTGAAATCCGAAGTTTCGAAATGTTAATGTCTTTTTCACTGTCGAGTCAAGTTTTACTTTACACTCTTTAGCTATGATGAACCAGCTTAGGTTTCCAAGTGCACGTCATTGTACTATACGTGTCGAGATCGGTTGCTACAATTGATAATCCTACTAAATGATCTCTTCCATTTTTGAATTTTGAATTCCCTGAGTACATTAGGGGCTACTTTTGTATGCATGCTTGAAGACTATGTGCTAATGGTAAGACTTTGTTAGCCATTGCATAGTGTACCTAATGTTCCCTTTCTTTGTTATTATTGCCTAAACCACGCATTACTTGTTCTTTTTTTTTAATTATATGGATTTTTATTCGTGAATGGGGTGTCAATGTTTTGGCCCGAACGAACCCTGATATACCTAGTAAGCATGAGAGAGAAAGAACCTGACAGACTTTAGAATTGTACATAGTAAACAATCCCTACCAAAATGAGTGATATAAGCAGTAGGACTCCAATGATCACCTATGGGATAGATGTACCTCATAAAACCTTAACGCACACCTATAACGCCATCAATGTGTTTGTGATTAAATGCTAACAAAGTGAGGTTTCGTAATTGCTCAGCTTGAATTTGATCAAACATGTAATTGTATTAGTTAGAACAATTTGAATTTATGCAGTTAGTTACATGATATGACTCTTGAATCATTGTATACAACCCATCGATACTGTTTTCTCGTGTTCTAATTGGACTGGTTGAACTCGATGTATATAATGCGTGATTAGATGACAATAGAGCTACATTTATATGAATCACGTCGATAAAAATATGCATCTCATGTGTAAGAAAGTAGCATAGTAGAGCACTCAGGGTCATGTCATCATATATATTGACACTCACGTTCATTATGCACGGTTATTCAAGTGTCTTGTGAATGATTAGTTTAATAAGTGCATACCTTGGTGTTTGCTTGACTTGAGTTGGATTTGGCATGTGACCTAGCTATCCAAACGATTTAACTCTCGTGATTCATAGCATGGTATGACCTTAGAGTCATCATTTACATCCCATGAATTCCTTGGTTCTATGTTATAACTGAATACCGACACACACGTATTTGAAGCATGATGAGGTGACCATAGAAGCCCGCATTCACGTATTCTTGCTGTAGCATTCTCTCCTCAAGGTGTTCCTATCGATATGTTATGCTAGTTTGTGCTATTCATGGTTCTTAATCCTTAGTGCTCTGTTGTGTACCCTACATGATGTCAATGTGAATTCGAGTATTACCCCACGCCCCTTCATTGTCAATGCGATGTAATATAGTGTCTCTACTACCTTAAGTGCAATGTGGTAGCTTCCTGATCAGTTGATTTTACCTCATAGTGATATGATTTCTTCATGCCTTTTGAATGAACTTGACTAAGTTAACTGGCTTCATATGACTTTAGCATACCCTGTCTAAGTTGCCATGAATGAAATGTTTTAAAGTTATTCGGATTTGATTTAAAAACAAAGAAATGTCGATCGCATATGCGTCCATTTTGTAATTGCTTACTATATACGTATTAGACGTCTCCTTTTTGCATGGGAATCCTAGACTTGAGAATACTAAATTACTGATTCTAAGCAATGCTATGTGACACTATTATGCTTAAATGATACTATGTGGTGGTATGTGACACTTTTGTCATTCTAAATGTATTATAGGAGTCTCTATGTTAATCAATGTGGTCCCAAAAGTGACTTGAATTTATGTTTTAGAATGAAACTGCTAGTGTTTGATTTTAAGATGTCATTTTCTCAATTGTGATGCCTGCTAATGCCCACTTAAAGATGCATATGCATAGAATTAGTGCTTGTCGTGCAAACTAAGTCTAGATTATCGAAAATCATTGTTCATTTTTCAAAACTAACTCGATATGGTTTTTCACGCCAACTCATTTGTCCCTCTTCGATGCGATTTGCCCTCAGCGCCTAAAAAGAGTGAGTAGACGCTTGAAGAGGTGTAACACCTCCCGCCCCTAGGGGGGGCCGGAAGCGTTACGATTTCTTAACTTTCTACTTAAATCACGGGGCGAAACGGACAGAGTTTCCCTTAAACACTAACCGTTTCCAGGCTAAAAGCCTTACAATAAGTCCCTATAAAACAACGGAAGCACAAAACATTTAAAACGTAGCTCAACGTCCACACCCCGGAGTTCACAACTCAATGAGCCATTCGCTCGGAGTACACCAACCGGATTAATTCAAGAATAAAGAAGAAAGGGAAGACACAACTCAATGGTTCACACAACCGGAGTATTGGGGTTTACATCCCAAAACATAACTAACTTTAAAAGAGAAGACATCTAACTATCTAGATGGTTGGCTCATACGGCCATACAGAGCGAACTTTATACCATATGCATTACATGAACTAGCATAATTGTTTACAGACGTTTATAAACAAAGAATACTGTACATGGCTTTGTTAAGAACATAAGTAGGCACATATGACTCTTTTCAATCGAGGGCAACTTTAACTCTGCAAAAGAGGCTTGACTTTCACCTGTCACAAAGAAAACCTGGGGAAAAGGGGAAAGAGTAGTGGGATGAGCAACCACACGCTCAGTGAGTGTCCCCCGACCCCTTAAAACCAAAACCATTATAGGCAGTAATATCTTTACTAGTCACATAGCACGTATCCATGCTTTACTATCATATTAGACATTCATAAAATTCTTATGGAAACATCACTAGCCATAAACTTCACTTTAGGCACTCAAACTCATTTCTAGGTCTCTAAATGACCAAACTTCTTTACTACCAGGCAGTCAAACACTTAAACAAGGGATGAGGCTAAGCACAGAAACTTTCCTTTTTATAAACATAACTTCTTGGCATTCTATTCCAACTATGCATGAAACCCTATTCATATAATGTGCGCATAAGGTTATTTCTTTTCAGAATCATACTCTTCTTGGCGTTTCATTCATATGGTATGCATAAGATGCACACATTTCAAGTCTCAATCAATTCTCATTCATAGGATATGCATGAAATATGCTCATAAGACTCACTTCTCACATTCGTATCTTACTTACCATCTCATTCATAAGTTAAACTTAGAACATGCACATGTCATACACAGGAAGCTTTCTTTCTTTTACTGAAAACACATCATTTAGCCTGTTGAGGCCCATAAAAACTCTTCTCTTAGCCTCTTGAGGCTCATATTCATTTAAAAGAATCTCTTTC
>NCQV01134788.1:1895-13935 GCA_002740545.1 Lophocereus schottii | reverse complement strand
CATTAGCTCATTTAACTGGTCCAACATAACTCATACACACTTTGATGGCTAACTCATAAACACTTGATAGCTCACAGTGGCCCTGAAAACCTTTGCTCTGATACCAAATCTGTAACGCCCCCAAAAAACTAATGACATGACTTACGAAAAACTACAGCGGAAGACTTAACAAAAGAAGGCGCTACCGCCATCTTGACAAGGACAAAGCTCACTGAAACCACTTAATCTTGCAACTCATATTCACAATCACAAAATCTATTAACTAAAACACTTCAAAACCAACGTCCAAAATAGTTCAACTTCAATAGCATTGACTTAATCGTACCATGTGATAACTTGCACTCCGCATTATACAAGTATATTGAATATAGACCCACCTTGACCCTGAGGTTGATTCCAACATTCATGCTATGTTGAATTCACTGTGAGCATTTGTTGACTTCTAAAAGGGCTTGCTAAATGGAAAAACATGGGGTACTTCATTATCTAAAATGAAAAACATGAAAACAATTCGAAAATGTGAGAAAAAACTCCGTACATGCATTCCTGTATTATAAAATGAGCATAGAAACACTGTTGATGGGTACCTGCTTTTGCAATTCATTTAGTTCGTAATAACAGTGAAAATGAGAGAGTAATATGAAACTGAAGTGGTCATTATTATCTGGATGTGAACCCCTTGCAATGATATGATCTATACATACGTGTACATCTGCCAATCCGATTAAGAGTTGGCTTGAAGCCACGCGGGTAAATGATGGGCTGACGCCCTATAGATGATAACTGACGGGGTTACAAGTTAAATGGCAAATCACTGTATAAACTGATTCATTGATAAACTCATTAAGAGTTGTAAGTTGATAAACATGATCTGCTTTATGAAGATACAGGCAATGGACGTACCTTAAGTCTTTAAAAATGTCATCTGACTTCATACAAGTCAGCTGTTTCATAATTGTCATCTCACTTGATAAATATATTCTGACTTGATAATACTTATGCATAGCGGGGAACGATAATTAGGCCTCAGCTCTGTTTCATAAATGCCATTGTAAGTATGTGTAGTCAGTAAATAATCCTTACTTGCATAATTGAGTAAGTAAAAGTATGTGTAACAGAAATTGAGTAATTAAATGGGATACATAACATAAGTACTTTAATATAATTTCAAAACTGAATTGGTGAAAGTAATTAAATCTAATATGAAGTAAATAGAAGTAAAATAGTCCACAATGAGATAAAAGATATTATAAAGGAAAAGGCCTTGATGGTGATAATAGAGAGAATGGTTATGACCTTTCTAAAATAGATTATTGATACGGGTTTAAGGCTTACTGATATATAACTTGGTTCAAGGTGATAGCAAGTACATTAGATTGGCTTGATAAATACATTTGATATATGCTAAAGTGAGTAAGTAATAAAGGTTTGAGACCAAGAGAGATATACCTTGGTTCAAAATAGCATAAACTGTAATAACTTGGTCTAATAAATATGGTTTCTGAGTTACAACTCCACCCACTTTGCATATTTCATTCATAAATCTATTAGATATAAAATTCCACCCAAAATGAATCATTGAACACAATAGAAGCTATTAAACTCATTAAACTTGGTATTTTCTTCGTAAAATCCATAAATGATTCAAAGCTCATAAACAAACTCCCAAATTGTATACTTGTCTTCTTTTTTCTCATAAATCAAGCTAAAAGTTTCATGAAAGTCCATGAATATTCATTGCCCCCTTAAATGACTTAGCCTAAAATACATAAAATGAGTGCGTGATCAATCTCACTTAATCTTTGTTATTGCTCTTTATAAAATTACTCAAAATGCTTCCAAAAATGACCAAACTCCAAATACTCACCCAAAATTCATGAGATCTTATAGGAAATTCCAAAATAATATGGAAAATCTACAATAAAATTTTTAAAATGTTCCTTCAAGTATACACTGCACAGAAATTGCAATAACAATATGATTTACACCCAAGCAGGTGAGTTCACTTCAAAAATTCATAACTTTCATTATAGACCTAAAATGGAGACCTAAAACCACAATATGAAAATATTGATAAGTCCTGAAAAGCTTTCATGTACAATACAGAGCGTGATTCCCACAATAGGGTTCCCAAAATGAGGCTAAAAGACAAGTGTGTCAGGTTTTAGTCCAATCTGCACAGTTTTGATAAAACAACCATAACATTTTGCCCAAACCCCAGATTAAGGCGATTCAAGAGCCCTTTGAAAGCTAACACATTGAACTATCTACCCACCAAAAATCATAATTTTTGATTAGGCCATATATTACCAGTTTATTGCCAAAGTCTACCTTGTTTTCTTGAAATTTTCAGCCCTCACTGGTTTAGTTTTCTCTTCCTTTTCCACATAAATCCTTACTTGAAATCATTCCAAGTCACCAAAAACATCATCATAATCATAATCATCAATAAAACTAAATATTATAAAATCAAATACAAGATAATCATCATAATCATCATAATCAATCCATAAACATGGTGTTAATTTAAGCTTGCATGAGCATGATCATCCCTAAACCCTAGCATGATTCAAGTTCAACTTCACCATGATCAACACCAAAATAACTCTTATTTCTTATCAAAACATCATGATCAATAATCATAAACATCAAAACAAGGATCAAAACTAGAACAAAAAATCAAAACCAATATGATCAAACTTCAAGATTACTCACTTTGATTGCAAATAAGTTGAGATGGAGATGAGGTTTAGGGGTTTTGATGGTAGAGGATGATAGCTTGAGGTACTAGGATGTTGGGGAGGTCGAAAACCACCAGGGTTGGCCGAAAAGATGGTCGGAAAACACCCATGAAGGGCTGCCAGTAGCTGTTGCCATGAAGAGGGAGATAGGAGAGAGAGGGTGTGTATGTGTTGTTATGTTTGCTTGGCTAGAATGACCCCAAAAATAGTTGACAGAATTTTATCCTTCCAAAATATCTTTTTTGCTAATTAACATTAGGCACAAATGATAGCAATTAACTTAATTTAATTACACCCAAATTTTCAGGCCAAAATTTTAACCCAAAATGAATGGGGCCGCAAATCGGGCCCAAATGAACTGGGTCAAACTTAATGAATTTGAGCCCAAATATTTTTGCATGGCTAAACATTAAATTTTTTTTTGACATTATGAAAAATAATTTAATGCTCAATCATAATCATCGAGGCCTAATATCGATTTACCTGAAATTTAATCAATCAACGAAACTTAAATTAACTATCAATGAAACTTGAATTGCAAAATAGGACCCAAATGAATTATCCTCAAACCGGGATGATTAAATGCGGTAAATGAATGCGAAAAATTTAAATGGAATAAGGTAATTTGGTAAATATACAAATTGAATGCAATTGAATTAATAAACATGATTTGGTTAAACAAATAACCATCAGTGATTAAATCCATAAACATGACAAATTAAATGAATAAACATGATTAATTAAATAAATAAATATGATTTAATTAAATAAATATGGGTTAGGTCGGGTTATTACACTTATGCATAACAGGGAACGATAATTTGGCATCGACTCTGTTTCATAAATGTTATTATAAGTATGTGTAGTCACTAAATAATCTTTACTCACATAATTGACTAAGTAAAAGTACGTATAATAGAAATTGAGTTATTAAATGGTATAGATAACTTGGGTATTTCAATATAACTTCAAAACTGAATTGATAAAAATAATTAAACTTGAGATAATGTAAATGAAAATAAAATAGTCCATAATGAGATAAATGAGATTACAAAGGAAAAGGTCTTGATGCCGACAATTGAGAGAGTAGTTGTATCCTTTTCTGAAATAGGTTGCTGATGCGGGCTTAAGGCTCACTGATGTATAGTTTGGTTCAGGATAAAATGAGTATGCTAGATATGCTAGATAAATACATTTGATACATTCTAAATTGAGTAAGTAATAGAGGTTTGAGACCAAGAGAGATATACCCTGGTTCAAAATAGCATAAACTGTAATAACTTAGTCTAATAAATATGGTTTCTGAGTTACAACTCCACCCACTTCTCATATTTCATTCATAAATCTATTGGATATAGAATTCCACCCCAAATAAATTATTGAACTCAATAGAAGCTATCAAGCTCACTAAACGTGGTATTTTCTTTGAAAAACCCATAAATGATTTAAAGCTCATAAATAAGCTTCCAAATTGTATACTTATCTTCTTCTTTCTCATTAATCAAGCTAAAAGCTCTATGAAAGTCCATGAATATTCATTTTCCCCTTAAATGACCTTATTTGGCCCAAAATACACAAAATGAGTGCATGATTAGTCTCACTCAATCTTTATTATTGCTCTTATATAATTACTCAAAATCCTTACAAAAATCACAAAACTCAAAATACTCAACCCAAATTCATGAAATATAACAGGAAATTTGAAAATAACATTGGAATCTACAGTAAAATTTTCAGAATTTTTCTCAAAGTATACGCTGCACAGAAATTACAATAACAACCCAGTTTGCACCAAAGCAGGTTATTTTGCTTAAAAAATTCATAACTTTCACCATTGACTTCGAATGGAGACCTAAAATCCCAATATGAAAAGATTTGAAGTCCCAAAAAATTTCATTTATAACACAAAATATGATTACTACAATAGGGTTTCCAAAATGGGGTTAGAACACAAGTGCGTCAGTTTCGGTCCCATTTTGCACAGTTTTGATCAAATAACCATACCTTTCTCCACATATTTTAGATTAAGGTGATTCAAATGGTATTTAAAAGCTAACACACTAAACTATCTATCCACCAAAAATGGTAATTTTCTCACAGGCTGATCATTACCAGGTTAATCCTGAAGTCTGCCTTGTTTTTCTGAAATTTTTAGCCCTCACTGTTTTAGCTTTTCTCTGTCTTTTCACACAAATCCTCACTTGAAATCATTCCAAATCACCAAGAACATCATCATAATCATCAATAAAACTATAGATTATAAGATTTAATACAAATCAATCCATAAATATGGTTTTAACTTAATCTTGCATGAACATGATTATCCTTAAACCCTAGTATGATTCAAGCTCAACTCCATCAGGATCAACACCAAAATAACTATTATTTCTTATCAAAACATCATGATCAATGATCACAGACATCAAAACATGAATCAAAACTAAAATAGAAATCAAAACCAACAAGATCAAGTTCACGATTACTCAGTTTGAGCTTGGAAAAAGTAGATATGGTAGTGATGCTTGGTTTTTTTGAGGAGTGGGGATGGTGGCTAGAGGTACTAGGATGCTGGGGAGGTCAGAAGTGACCAAGAACTGGCCGAAAACTGTGCTGGAACGGTGCTGGCCATGTAGAGGGAGGGAGAGGAGAGAGAAAATGGGTTTGGAGTTTTGGTTATGAATTTTTGACTTATCAAACACTTGGCTGAAATTTTATCTAGAAAAGTGGCTATTTAGCTAACTATGGTTAAGCTTAATCATGGTAACTAGATAGGTTAAAAATGCAAACTTGTTGGGCTTTAAGTTGGGTAGAAATAAGTTGGGTTTGTGAATAAAACGCTTCATAACGATGACATTTTTATCTAACTCAAAATTAAATTTTTGCAAGGTTGTAAAAATAATAACAATAATAACAATAATAACAATGACAATAATAATGATAATAATAATAATTTCTTAAATGATAATAATCGAGGCCTACCATCGTTCCACTTGATATTTAATTTATCAACAAAACTTGAATTAACAATCAATGAAACTAGAATTACAAAACGGGATCCAAATGAAATATCCCCCAACTGGGATGATTAAATATGATAAATAAAAGCGGAAAATGTAAATGACATAAGGTAATTCGGTAAATATATAAATTGAGTGTAATTGAATTAATAAACATGATGTGGTTAAACAAATAACCATAAGTGATTAAATTCATAAACATGATAAATTAAATGAATAAACATGATTAATTAAATAAATAAATATGAGTTAAATAAATAAATATGGGTTAGGGTCGGGTTATTACAGCCTTCCCCTCTTAAAGAGTTTCGCCCTAAAAACTTATGATGCTTGCCAAATGTATGCAATGCTACGTTAAAAACACATGGGCCATTGGTTCCCATTGCTTCCCTTTCAAGAGGTATAATTTGACCAATGTACTCTGACTAATAGTGTCTACGTATTGTAAAACTGCTTAATCCCATGTTTTCGTAATAGATCTAGATACTTCTCACACAATAGACTCAATGAACTAAATTACTTTGATTCAAAATTGATATTCTCTTCAAAAGAAAAGAACCTTGTTACTAGTGAGGAGGTGCTCACTACTAGTTAATCACCTCGTCCACTAATGAAAACTGTTGTATACCTTGATAAGTACTCTGATACTATTACGAGTTATAAAACATGTTATATATGTGTTCGGGTTTAACAGGTAGGTGCAGTCAACAAACTATAGGATTTAACCTTTGAATGAATCATAAGGCCCCATATAACTAGTCCCTAGTTGTCCTTGGATAGTCGGTCACTTACTATGTTGACTAGAAAATCCTTTTGAAATACTTCATAACCTACATGAGACTTTAGTTATTTCTTTGTTTTGCCAGCACAACTCTTTTGTCGACCTTGTATCACCTTAACATGTACTTGAATTTTCGCTCTTAATGCTTGCTTGGGTTAGTTCTGACCTTATCTCAATGTTTCTTCTAGCTCACTCCAATATAATTAGATGGTGCTTAAGACTATGCCCTTATCAAAATGTCCTCATCTGATATGACTAATGCATCACATAATCTACCCTCAACAGCCTACTCAAGGATCTGCTCTCGGTCGATAATGGGCAATGAAATGACCATGGTTAGGGATGAGAGTGATGAAATTCTTAGCCAAGCTAATCATTGCATACAAAAGAAATGAACAATGAGACTAGAAAAGGCTAATAAATGAGAGATTATCATGGGGCGGTTAAAATAAAGATAAACATAAGTGTATCATGAATTCTAAAATATAATGCCACAAGAATTGCGGTTTATAAATATAGACCATTAAGGGTCTAATAAATAATCAACCAACGAGAAAGATGGCATGGTTATACTCGGGTTTAACGAATGAATTGTATACAAAATGATAAGCAACTGAGCTTCAACTAGGTAACTTTATAGCCATAAGTAACAAGATAAGTGCAATAGATAGATGGATTAAGCAATGTGCAATAAATAGATAGATAGATTGGATAAGCAAAGTGCAACAGATAGACAAATAGATTGGACAAGCAAAGTGTAATGGATAGATAAATGGATTGGACGAGCAAAGTGCCAATGGATAGATAAATAGATTGAGTAAGCTACAATAGGAACATGCCTTTACTCATATGAAGTTAATTCAAGTACAATAATGAGATTAAATAGAGAATGCAGAAGTTTATTTATCAGAATGTAAGATATATATATGGGAGTTGAAGTTCAAAATAAAGAGAGTAAGGGGATTATGACAATTGCAATCACCCACACCAATGAGAGTTGAATTACATTACGAATTCAGAACAAGTTATATGATCTTATCATTATGAATAAATAAGATGTAAGGTAGATGTGTGAATCAGCTCTCAACGAAATGAACTAATACTCGTGATCATGAAATAAAGATGGTGAAGGTCGAGAGCACTGGAATATTGACAACCATATAAGGTTGAACAAAAAATGTATCGCACATTTAACAATGGGTTTGTAAAGACATGAAAGATCATGCTAATAGGAAATATCAGGTTAAAATGCAAAGGAGATTAAAGAATATTGGATAGTATCAAGTTTTGAAGATGAGACAAGCAAACAATTTCAAGGCTTATTATAAAAGGGCATTCTTGCAAAAGATAAACTATGGTTGCATGGTTTAGGTGTGATATCTAGACCTCAAATCATTCCTAGAAATGACTTCTTTTGTTAGCAGTTAATCTCGTAAATCATTTATTCATGGTATAGGGCACTTGTTCTTGATAATGATCTTGTTTAACTCCCTATACGCAATACACAACCATAAGGTTCTGCCTTCCCTTTTCACACATATAAAACGAGGGTTTCCTACAGTGACACACTTGGTCAAATAACTCCCTTCTCTAACAACTCATCTTACTAAATCTTTAGTTCCTTGAACTCCACTGGGGGTCATGTGATAGAGGCTCTGAAAATGGATTGAGCACCTAGAACTAGGTTAATCAGAAAATCAATGTTTCTTAGGGGAAAGTAGTCTTGAAAGTCCTCAGATGAAACATTTGTAAATTCACAAGTTGGAATTATGGATACGTACATACCGAGTGTGGTTGGCATATCACTAATATTCAATACATTACTGACATGATAACTCACTTGCTTGCACAGTGTTATTAGGGCGAAAATAGGGTTTTTTTTCTCTCGGTCCATAGAATCACACGTCTAGTCTTTGCATATTTCTCAAACTAGAGTTATGATCTTTACAAGTCATCTTCTATAAGTACACAATCAGTTCATCCCCATAATAACAACAAGTTCTACCAATCAAACTAGATTGAATACCCAATTAATATGTTTTCTACAATACTAATAGAGGCATATTTATAAAAGATAGCACATTTAACTACTTACTGGTCTTAGTAAATTGAAAAGACAGGGGGACGATCTAAAGTGTAAAGAGGTGCAACCACACCATAAACTCTTACAAAGATATTTCTTTATTGATTATAAAGGACAGGCATATATGCTAAATGAATGAAACGATGAAGATTCGTAATGAAAGAGGTAAGGCATACAAATGTCCTACATATATAAGACATGCAGTTTATTCATGATGGTCATGATAGTAAAGTAAATGAATGATGTTATGAAATTGAGAGGGAGTATTAAGTACTGAAGGTGAAGAAATCTAACAAATTACTAAAGCGGCTTTTGAAAAGTCATACGATATCTGTATGCGAGCAAAATGATGAAGATAAGGGTCAACATCACCAGAAGGGAAATTTTATTTATCTGGTGTTTGAAAGGACAATATGCCAAGATGAAGGAGTCAGTCTTATGACTGTACATGATGACATCCATCAATAACATATTTTACAATAAATAGAAGTCTTAGGTAGGCATAAAAACTTCAAAACGGCTGGCAGATGGAAATAGCATAAATCATTGTTTATCGTTAATAAGATAGGATGTACTAGTTAAAAAGGGATTACTAAAATAACTTAAGTAACGACATGCAGTCATGACCATAGAGTAGTATGCCAACATGATGTTACGGTGCTATAGAAACACGAACAATATGGATAGATTTAATTGTTGAAAAGGCATCCAATGACTGGGTCTGAAACAACCAAATCTGAAACAACCAAAGGCTTTGCAAGCAATAAATAAATAGTGCCTAAATAGAAGCAAGGAGCTAAAGTAGATGACAGTAAAAATATGGACATAATGGTGACTGAACTATAAGTAGAATGGATCAAATATACTTAGGAAAAACTGTAAATCATATAGTAATGCATACCGAGGGTCATTATAGGCTCTATTATATACATAGAATTAAATGGTTATGATTGTCAAGATTTGAATTGCCTATAAGAAATGTTGTTCAGATGTGTTTGAAGAAGTCCCCACAGACTACATATGAGAATTTTCATAAACACTTCATTACAAATTAAGAGAGTGTTAGTGGGAAAGAAATAATACCTCTGAACAATTCAAGTCAACTAGGGTAGAAATAAGTCAATGACAGGAAGTAATGGGAGCATTGCTGATGTAAGGTCTTAGTGTCAAGACCAGATAATTCCCATACATTGGAGCTTAATCTTACTTGTACAACACATATAATGCCAAGTAGCATACCATAAGCTACTAATTGTTACCACCATTTATAAGCACTTATTGTAGTGTTCATCTCATATTAGTTCATCTCAAAGATATTGCCTCACAGGGTATTTCCTTATCTAGAGGTTTACGTCTAACTGGACATTGTATTAATCCCTTAAGAGTTGCAAATGACATCCCCACATTAGGTTTTAACTATCATTGCCCAACATCAGGTATATTAACACATCTCCATAAAACGCTCAAGTTCTGGGGCAAAACGGACAAAGTTCAGCCTAAAAACTTACTGAAACCTGACCTAAAGCCTTATAATAGATACTTGAAATGGAAAGAAACACTTCCGTAGATCAATGGCCACGCGCTGGAGTTCATAACTTGACAGTCAAACACCCGAAGTGCACGATTGCCAAAAAAAAAACTTAAACAAATAAGAGTAATGAAACATACAGTACACACTCCCAGATAAATGAGGGCATGCCTCACTAACGGGTGACCCAAATGGTTCCATACTCCACTTTACTAATGCTTGAATCTCAAGATAATACCAAATGATTGAGTCACCCAAACGGAAATGGCTCCTCTATATATGCCCATACATATGAACTTATAGTCAATAACTCATTTAACTGGCCCAACATAACATCATACACACCTTGTAGCTGACTTATAAACACTTAATAGCTCACAATGGCCCTTAAAACCTTAGCTCTGATACCAAATCTATAATGCCCCAAAAATTCTAATGATATAATTTATCGAAAACTGCAGCGAAAGACTTAATAATAGAAGGCGCTACCACCGTTCTGATAAGGACAAGGCTTACTGAAATCATTTAATCTTGCAACTTATATTCATAATCAAAAAATCTATTTACTGAAACACTTCAAGAGCAAAGTCCATAATAGTTCAACTTGAATACCATGACTTAATGATGCTATGTGCTAACTCACACTCTACACTACACAAGTATATTGAATATAGACTCAACTTATCCCTGAGGTTGATTCTAACATTCATGCTATGCTGAATCGATAGGGAGCATCTGATGACTTCCAAAAGGGCGTGCTAAAAGGGGAAACATGTGATACTTCATCACCTAAAATGGAAAACATGAAAACAATTTGAAAATGTGGGCAAAGACTCAGTGCATGCATTCCTGAATTGTAAAATGAGCTTAGAAACACTGTTGATAGGTACCCGCTTTTGCAACTCATTTAGTTCGCAATAACAATGAAAATGAAAGTAATACAAAACTGAATTGCTCATTATTATCTAGATGTGAACCCCATGCAATGATATGATATATACATAGGTGTACACCTGCCAATCTGATCAAGAGTTGGCCTAAAGTCACGTGGGTAAATAATGGGCTGATGCCCTATAGATGATAACTAATGGGGGTCATAAGTTAAATGGCAAATCACTGTATAAACTGATTCATTGATAAACTCATTATAAGTTGTGACTTGATAAACATGTTCTGCTTTCTGAAGATATAGGCAATGGACGTACCTGGAGTCTTTAAATGTCATCTGACTTGATACAAGTCAGTCATTTCATAAATTTCATCTGACTTGATGAATGTGTTCTGAGTTGACAACACTTATGCATAATGGGGAATGATAACAAAGCCTCGACTCTATTTCATAAATGTCATTGTAAGTATGTGTAGTCAGTAAATTATCTTTACTCACATAATTGAGTAAGCAAAAGTATCTGTAACAGAAATTGAGTAACTAAGTGGTATACATAGTTTGAGTATTTTAATAGAACTTCAAAACTGAATTGATGAAAATAATTAAATTTGATATAAAGCAAATGAATGTAGAATAGTCCACAATGAGATAAATGAGATTACAAAGGAAAAAGGCCTTGATGGTGACAATTGAGAGAGTGTTGTGATCTTTTCTGAAATAGGTTGCTGATACGGGTTTAAGGCTCGCTGATGTATAGCTTGATTCAAGATAAAAGCGAGTACACTAGATTGGCTTGATAAACACATTTGATACATTCTGAATTGGCTAAGTAATAAAGGTTTGAGTATAAGGGAGATATATCTTGCTTCAAAATAACATGAACTGCAATAACTTGGTCTAATAAATATAGTTTCTGAGTCACAACTCTCCCCACTTCTCATATATCATTTATAAATCCATTAGATATAGAATTTCACCCCAAATGAATCATTGAACTCAAT
>NCQV01134776.1:0-10602 GCA_002740545.1 Lophocereus schottii | reverse complement strand
GTGTATATATATATATAGAGAGAGAGAGAGAGGGGGGGCAGGATTCATTTAAGCACCCCTTGTGTAAGCTCCATGTATTAGGTAAGGACATTCAATCTCAGCCATCGAATTTTGATGTGAGGCTATGATTAAAACATGGCCTTTTGCTATTAAAACATGGCATTTTGTAATTTTGAAAAAAATCAAAATTGGGGGAGGGGTTTTCCAGGTACTTCGACATCCCCATTTTCCCCTTCCCGCTTTCTTTCTCTATCGCCTCTTTCTTTATCTTTTTCGCTTATAACTGCTCTCTCTCTGTCTCTCTCTCATCACCTCCATATTTCATTGGGCCCATACTACACTTTTCTCTCTCATTGATTGGGGAGGGTTATGCAGCACAATCGATTCACCTGGGCATGGGCTGCCTTGCCGGAAAGGAACCCAGCACCTACCGTTGATGTGCTACCTCGTCAGAACACAAGCGTCTCTATTAGTTAATTAAAGTTGATTCTTGAATGGTGTATGAGTCTGAATTCCAGACGTACATGAATCTTAAGTGGTATATGGTATACTTTTTTTTTAAAGAACAATTAGATCTTATCATTGCACTTTTTTGATTGATTTTTTAACTAGGTTACGTTGTCTACACATGAGTCCATTTTATTATTTTTCCTAATCTTCTAGTTACTCTTTTGTGGGTTTATGGATTTGCTTTGTTATTGGAAATATCAGTTTCCTTTGATTTTAGGTACAACATGTCTTTTAGGATGAGAACAATTGGTGAAGTTGTGATTCTTTCAATTTGTAGACTTGTACGGTGGTGAAATTATCATGGCAAAATGTTTAATTTAGATATGTAGTGAACCATTCATGGCGTGGTCCTACTACAATCCATCCCATATTATTACTTCATTGTATTGATTTTGTTATTTTTCTTAACTATTATAGATTATATATGGAAGCAACTCATGAGGAGGGTGAACAATATTAAAGGTTGAAAAATGCATAAGTTCTAGGCTTTTTATAAAGGAGTGTCTACCCTTTAGCGAAGAGGAGTTGAAACCGAAAGAAGGATTAGAGTTTGCACCTTGGAAGGATGTGAGAAATTTTATAAATCTTATGGTCATTATGTTGGTTTTGGCATTCGCAAATGGTCATCTAAGAAGGGTGAAGAAGGTGTTCAAAAATATAAGTACTTTGTGTGCTCTAAACAAGGGTCTAGAAGAGCGTCAACTAATGTGAATCCCAACCAAAAATGGAACATATGTACTTTTCAGATTTCATGAAGGCCATACGCATTTACTTGCTACTCCTAGGAAGTGTAATGTGTCAAATTCTAATAGGGGTGTGAATGGTGTGCATAGAATGTTATTTAAGTTACTCACTTGAGCTAATATTTGTCCTTATAATGCTCATCACATTGTGAAGGACCAAGTTGGTGGTTTAACAATTATGTGTGTAATAAACAAGACCTGAAAAGTACTATTTAAAGAGACTTGAAATCATTTATCAATGATTCTTATGCAGAATGTTTAGTGAGAATTTTAAGAGAAAAACAACATGTTCATCCTTCATTTTATTTTGTATATGAGTTAGAAATTGATGGTACATTTAAACATGAATTTAAGATAGGTGATCTTGCAAGATTAGATTATTCACTATATCGGAATGTGCCTCTTTTGATACGACATATATATGATGCTAACGGATACAAAATCGTATTTGCGTTGTTTACTGGGCTGGATAACCATACATTGTGTGTCATACTTAGATTTGCATTCTTGGGGAATGAAAAAGCGAAATCATTTTAAGTGGTTGTTGGATAAATTTTTAGATGCAATGGTGGGTCGTATGCCTATTTGTCTTATCACTGATCATGATTTTGTAATGAGTAGCAATAAAAGAAAATTTTCACTCCACCATCTTAGGTTTTGCATTTGGCATATCATGAGAAAACTTTATAAGAAGGTGGGATGCTCTTTTAATAGTAACAATGACTTTCTTACCCTATTCAAATCATATGTATACAACTCAAAACTCCAATAAAATTTGAACAACAGTGGCAAACTGGTATCCATGATTTTGGGTTGCAAAATAATGCATGGTTATCACACTTGTATGGCATCTAAGACGATAGTGGATCTACTTTAGTGGTGATGGGTTCCACGAAACCCAGTGAAAAAAAAAGTCTAGTATCTAAATGTCAAGGGAGGGGGGAAACAGTAGTATAGTTAGATCCTATAAAGCTGGTATGTGAACCTTATATAGAATTCTTATCACTGTTCTTTTGTCTCCTTTAATTTATTTGTAAATATGTGTAAGGGTCCATTATTGATAGACCCCGCAAAAAATAATTTATGGATCCACATTGATCTAAGATATGTGGATACCTACCTATTTCAGGGATTTGTTTTTGGGAGCAGTATTGAGGACTACATCTAGATCTAAAAGCGAGAATCAATTCTTCAGCAATTTCATGAATCTACATTTGAGTTTGGTTAAGTTTTGGATGCAATTTGAGAGTGTAATAGAGTTGCAAAGGCATGGCCAATTGCAAGCAGGTAATAAAACGTTTCTTTCACTTCTTATGTTGAAGACCACCAAAGACTTAAACAAGCATGCAGGTGAAATTTACACTTACGATAATTTTTATAAGCTCCAAGATGAGTTGCGGAATGCTTTATGGACTATATAACCAATAGAGGAAGGGGTAGTGATTACTATAGTAGATAACAGCCTAAACAAGGTCATGAAATAACAAGTTATATATAACCGCTCCAATTAGGTGGCGCATTACTTATGCATATTTGAATGTGAGGATATTCTTTATTGCCACATTTTTTGTATTTTAAAGGGAAAGGCTTTATGTAAATTGCCAAATTATTATGTTTTGAACCGATGGACCAAAATGGTGATAAGCAAGCCAATTTTTGATGTGGATGGTACCCTTTTAGAAGGGTGGTCTCAAATGGAATATGAAGACAAACTCATTTCAAGAAATTGATTGGACTTCTTGGATTGTATGCAAGTGGTTGGAAGAGTCTCGGAAAAGCTCAACCTTGTTAGCAAAGGCATCCAAAACATTTTGAAAGAAGTGGAGGAGATGAACAGTAGTACAAGTGATAAAAAAATAGGTGACTAGAGTCATTTATTGGGTCAAATACTCCAAAGCAAACAGACATTGTCCCACCTAAACAATGCAGCACCAAATGAAGTGGTAAATGGCTTAAATGTGGAAAAGAGAAAGCAACATAGCAACAAGCCAAGGGTTGAGACTTTGTAGAGCTTGTGGACAACAGGCTAACCATAACGAACATAATTGTCCTACCATGCTCTCTTAATTTGAAGTACAAAAAATAGTTCCTTTGATTATTTATATGGTACTCACAACCACAATGTCATTTTTTAATTATTCTAATTATTTCTCATGTGTCGTTTAGGTCGAAGCTCTTGTAATTTGTGATGTTCTAGAGCTGATGTACTAATTTGAATACATATTCTCTTGTTTTTTGAGATATTCTAGACCTATTTTAATCTAATGTGGTTTTGTTTCAAAAATTTTAGAGCTAATGTACTGATTCAAATACGTGTTATTTTGGAGGCTATCTCATAAGAGAATTCATGTTATTGGTGTTTTTCTAGTTAAATTATGGTAATAACAATCCAGACTTTTGAACAAACCACTGTTCCTATTCAAAATTTTCTGCCTAAACTTTGTTAACATCTCCTGAGTATCACGTGTGTGCATTTAAGATTGATTGTGGATGGAATTGAGATGTAAAAAATAATCTTTGCACTTTTTGTTGGAATCAAAATTGAAACTGGAGAAACTTTGGAGTAAGCTAACGGTCTGATATGAGTAGGCGACAGATTTTGAAATAGAAAGGCTAAATTTGAGTTCCAAGTATGGTTGCTCTAGTTGTAGTTTTTTTTATATTTATTTTTGTCAAAACCTTTGATGTCCAATAGAAGTACGATTAAAAAAAAAATAGACATATGACCATCAGCTTTCTGTAACATAAGGACCTAAACCTTACTTGTAATAAAAAATAAAATAAAAAGATAAAGGCATAAACCGAATGCATATTCACATTCCTGAATTTTAGTAGATGAAACAGATGCATAATGGGCAACAGGCTTATGATGTCTATGCCCGGATGATATAGGGCTAGCGATATAATATGTACATTAGTCCTAACTATATATGAAAGCCTTTGTGGGATTGAACCCCTTTGTGAGTTTGTAAATACGAAGGCTTTACCACTTAAGCTAATAGGCTTTGGCCACAATGATAGGCATTGATGGCCAAACAAAGTGTTACCATATGTAATTTTGTATATAACACAATAGCTTTTCTCCCTGATTTTAAGACCTAGAATTATGTTCTTCCCAAAGTTAGGTAGGCTCTATGTGTATATATGTCTAGTAGAATCACTTTGAATAACATAACATTTTCCTCTCATATGTTTGGTATCATGGTATTAGAGCATTCTTTAAAAAAAACAACAAAGGTGCAAAAGATAAAATCAAATAGAGAGAAAATCATCATCCTGCCGATCTTCTTTTGAGAAGTTCCAAAGGAGCCTTTTCCTTTCCTCCCCACAACATCAAAGAATTGCCCAAATCCTTTGTTGCTCTAATTTTTTTTGCTTAAATCTCACTACCTTCTTAAAATTACTTGGTGACTCATCATATTACACAAATTTCTTTCCGAATTTGAGAAGCATCCATCACTCTTCAAAGTTTTAACTTTTGGGTCAAGGGTTTCAGTTTTTTGTTTTTTTAACAGAAGCCAATACTTGCTCCCCTATTAGATTTGTCAACTTTATCATCTTCCCAAATCTTTACTGTGACATAGGTTAGATTTCTAGTACTTAATTACCTTCGGTTAGTCCTTATCTCTAGTCTTTATTATAGTCAATTTGCTCATACTTAGCCATGGAGAAACTGGATGCTGTCCAACCCATTAAGACCATCTTGGATGGTGTGAATTATGTAATTTGGTCCCATGAGATGTCTAGTTTCTTAAAAGGTGGAAAACTTTGGCATATTGTTACTGGAGATATCTTGAAGCCCACAAAACAAGACAATGAGGATAATAGAAAATACTGGAAACAACTTGAGGATTGGGACAGTAAGAATCATCAAATTCTTACTTGGGTTCATAACACATCAATTCCTTCGATCAAAATTCAATTGGCTCATTTTGAAACTGCTAAGGAAGTTTGGGATTTATTGGCTAAACAATATTCAAGACTAATATTATACATCAATATTAACTCCATGAAAAGTTGCATAACATCAAACAGTTGCCTGGCCAACCCATCAATGAATTTTTGTCCCAAATGCAAGTAATATGGGATCAACTAGGCATGGCTAAACCTAACTTGGAAAATACCAAAGATGCTAAAAATTATTTGAAGTATCGTGACAATTTGCGAGTCTTGCATTTCCTCATGGCCCTCACTTCTGAGTATGAACCTGTTCGTGGATCAATTCTATATGAGGGTTCTTTGCCATCACGTGAAAGTGCTGTGTCAGAACTGTTATCTGAAGAAACTCAATTTAGCATCTTGAAGAGTCACCCTCTTAACCCAACTATGGATACAAGTGTTGTTTTGGCAGTGGCATCTCATCCTCTAAAATCTGAGAAGTATTGTAACTACTGTAGGTGGACTGGTCTTATCATTTCGAAATGTAGGAAGCTAGAATACAAGAACAATAGGAGTGTAGGAACTCCATTCAAGGGTCAGTTCTAAAGCCGTTTGTATCATACTACAGGTGCTATTACCAATTACCCATCTCCTACGTTCTCCTTAAGTGAAGTTAAATTGCTACTCTACAACTTGCTAGTACTTCTACTGCATCTTCAGCTCATCCTACTCCTAATGTAACCACATCTTTGGCAGTCTCTATTACTCCAAGTACTTCGAACCATTGGTTTTATGACTCTGGTTGCTGTAATCACATGATATATGATTCTGCTATGCTCATATCAAATATCAATCCTTTGAAAACATCTACTGTTCATACTGCCAATAATTCTAAGTTAAACATCAGTCATACTGGTGATATTTCGACTGCCAGTTTTGCTTCGTCTGATGCACTCTTAGTTCTTTAACTTACATTGAATCTTATGTCTGTTGGGCAATTATGTGAGCTTGGCTTTGAGGGTTTTTTTTTTTTTCCAGAATATGGATGTGTTGTATAGGACCCTCGAACGGGACAAATAATTGGGACTGACCGTAGAGTTGGTCATTTGTTCTAGCTTATCTATTTATTGGTGCCGCCTAAAGCTGTAGCTCGTTGTGGGGTTGTGATATCACAAGAAATATGGCATTCTCGACTTGAATGTCTCTTATTCCTGATTGCATTCTTTAGCTTCTAGTGGAGTTTTGGGTCATCTGAATGTTAATAAAGTTGATTGTCAATCTTGTCAGTTAGTAAAATTTCATGCTTTACCCTTTAATAATAATGACTCTATTTCTCAAGCACCTTTGATCTTGTGCACTCTGATATTTAAGGCCCTTCTTCTAATACTACTATAGGAGGCTCACATTATTTTGTGATATTTGTTGATGACTTTTCCCAATATACATGGATTTATCTTCTTAAAGGTACATCTGAATTGTAGCAAATTTACTATAATTTTGCTGCTATGGTTCATACTTAGTTTTCGACTGCTATTAAGGTGTTGAGATCAAATAATGCACAAGAATATAAGGAAAAGAAGTTTCTACACTTTCTTGCTAAGAATGGCACTATCGCTCAATATTCCTGTCCTGGTACATCACGACAGAACAGACGTGCTGAAAGAGAGCACAAGCACATTCTTAAAACTGTTCAGGCTCTCCTTATTTCTGCCACTTGTACAGAATCATTTTGGGGTGAGGCTGCTCTCACAGCTGTTTATACTATTAATCGTATTCCCTCTTGTGAGATTGGAAATAAGTCTCCTTATAAGCGTTTATAGGGGGTACTACCTAGCTATGATCTTCTTCGAGTTTTTGGACGTGCTTGCTTTATGATGTTGTAGCCTCATGAGTGAACAAAATTAGGGCCATGAGCATGACTGCATTGCTTCATTGGATATGGTATTAATCACAAAGGATACTATTGTTGGGGTCCCATATCTAAGAGACTTCAGATCTCTCGTCATGTTGTCTTTTAGGAACATAAGATGTTTTCTTCACTCTCTGGCTTCCATATTTCCAAGATTGAATCCCCCTATTTCACTAAACTTGGCATTCCTCTATTTCATGAAGATATTGAAATGCCTATGGAAGTTCCATCTCCTACTTCGGAAGGGAGCTCATTGCCTGTAGAGGCATACTTTTCAGACACCCCTACTAGTCTTGACCGTGCTTCACTAGAGTTGGCAGATTTAAGCAATAACTGCCACACTCCATTAGCATCTTCTACTATGCCAACAGTTCACTGCTCCTCCCAGGTAAGTCACCAAACCAACATACTTGTAAGATTATCATTGCTATTCTGCTATTATCACTGTTCATGAGCCTTGAACCTTTAGGGTGGCTCAAAATGATCCAGATTAGTAGAAAGCGATGCGCGTGGAATTAGAAGCAATACAGAAGACCCATACTTGGGAGCTTATGGCTCGGGCGCTTAATAAAATAGCTATAGATTGTAAGTGGGTCTTCAAAATTAAGACTTGATCAGATGGGTCTATTGAAAGGTATATAGCTCGGGTTATCACGAAGGGATATCACCAGGAATATGAGATCGATTATGAAGAAACATTTTCCCCCGTTGTTCACCTTACTACAGTAAGGAGTCTATTAACCATTGCTGTTGTCAAAAAGTGGCACCTTTTCTAGATGGAAGTTAAAAATTCCTTCCTCAATGGTGACTTGCGTCAAGAGGTATATATGCGACCTCTACCATGATATGATCATCCACCCAATAAGGTTTGTCGTCTTCGCAAAGAACTATATGGTTTAAAACAAGCTCCCCGGGCTTGGTTTGCTAAGTTTAATTCCATTATTCATTGTTTCTGTTTAAGCTCTAGTCCTTATGATCATGCCTCTTTATCTGCCGCATAAGCAAGGGATATATCATACTACTACTTTATGTAGATGACATGATCATTATAGGGGACGATTTCCAAGGGGTACAAGACTTGAAACATTGTCTTAGTGAAGAATTTAAAATGAAAGAGTTGGGTTTGCTGAGCTATTTTTTAGCACTGGAAGCTACCTCTAACTCAAAAAGTTATTTTCTATCACAACCTGAATATACTAGTGATTTTGTTTCTCGTGTTGGATTAACCTACAACAAAATTGCTTCATCTTTTCTTGAAGTTAATGCAAAGTTCTCACTTGCTAATGGATCACCTTTGCCTGATGCCGCATTATATCACTAACTAGTAGATAGTCTTGTATACCTCACTATCACAAGACCTGACATAGCACATGTTGTTTCTATGGTTAGTCAATTCCTGGCTGCACCTCGCATCACTCACTATGCTGTTGTACTATGGATCCTCTGTTGTGTGAAGGATACAACATTCCAAGGACTCTAGTTTCAGTTTACCTCTTCACTATAGCTAAAAGCTTATTAGAATTCAGATCAAATCAGGCAGGACATCCAATAGATAAACTTTCTGCAACAGGTTATTGTTTTTTTTTTTTTTGGACGACTCCTTAATCTCATGGCGTAGCAAGAAACAAACAGTTGTAGCTCGTTCTAGCACATAAAGTAGAATATCAAGCTCTTGTAAATACCACCTCAGGGTTGGTATGGTTACGATGTTTGTTGGAAGACTTTGGTGTAACTCAGCATACACTGACCATAATTTACTGTGACAATCGAAATGTCGTTCAGATAGCTCACAATGATGTCTTTCACGAGCGAACTAAGCATATAGAAGTTGATTGCCATTTCATTAGCCAACATCTTCTCAAGCGGGATTGTCGCTTTCTTCGGTTTCTTCTAGTGAGCAAACGGCTGACATCTTCACTAAATCACTTCTGCCAGGGCGTTTTCATTATTTAGTCTCCAAACTCAATTTGACTTTGTATTGTCATCTTGAGTTTGAGGGGGGATGTTACCATATGTAATTTTGTATATAACACAATAGCTTTATTTTCTCCTTGATTTTAGGACTTAGAATTATTTTCTTCCCAAAGTTGGGTAGGCTTTATGTGTGTATATGTCCAGTAGAATCGCTTTGAATAACATAACATTTTCCTCTCATATGTTTGTTATCACAAAGAATACGGTGCAAGAATTCTTGAAGTATAGAGGCGAAACTAGACTCAACAAGGGATGAATTCCATAATCCAGCCAGAATAAACAAATATGAAGTCTGTTACATAAACAAACAGATCACAAACTGAAGTGTGTATTGAGCTTTAGAGCTTTAGATCAATGTTTGACATTATATTTCTTAGAAATGGACTAAATATATTGTTCGAATCATTAGTAATCACCAACAGCTTATGTGGGACTCGAACCCACACCTTCATGCATCATCATACATATTACTCTACATTTGAGCTAATAGGCTAATGACAACATGATCAAACAAAATGTCCATTTAAATTTTCATGAAACCTAAAATAGAACCAACAAAACAAATCACTAAAAGGAACGATAAACTCCTATAGAATACAATGAATAATAAACTAAGCCGAAAGAGCCCATGCTTTTCATTGAATCTCATACCAAACTGAGCTAATAGAAAGTTTAAAACTGAAAGAAAGAGAGCCCATGCCTTGAATACAATGAACAAGAACATTTTTTGGGCCATCATACTACTTAATTCATTAAAGACTTCACAACTAAGTGAAAACTCAAAAAAAAATGAATACATTAGACACAAATTCACATAAACACAATTATCACTTGCAATTTAACAAATTTCATGCCCTGCATCAAACCAATAAGGCTTTAATTTTCATAACCATTAGCATTTTGTAGACAAATTCACACGAGCAACAAATCACATACTAACAGCCAATCAATCTGGCAAAATCCAAATGCATCCCCAACTTCGTACAAACAAACCTAAAAAATGATTATTGGAAGTTAAATATGTGAATTTTACATTGCCAAACCTAACCCTAAATTGGGCAATGACTTATTCAATGTGTCAATTCATAGGAGACCATGCAAATAAGCAATACCAGTGAGCTCTACTTGATGAAAAGAAGGACAAGGAAGCATAAAAGGATATTTTAGGCATCGTTGGGGTTAGATTTGTGCTGCATTCGAGTATTAATTCGATACAAACTACTAAACATTCTGGTAAGCTGCAACTCATCGTTCCCACCAAAGCTGAGGTAGCAGCTGAATGCCAGTGGAGAGAGTGGGAAGAGAGGGGGGAGTGTGGGCGGGACGACTGGGCATATAGACATATGGCAAGAAAGGTGAGCCAAAACACAGGTTCAAAATGTCATGAAAATAAACCCCCCTCGAATTTCACCCTTTCAAACTCTTAAAAAAGCCCTTCTAATTATCCTCTTCAGATCAAGAATTGACAGCTGAGATTGGAGGTGCTAACATAATGGGGATTGCTTACCCAAAAGGCACGCTTACTTGGGCACCTCAATATATACATGTGTACGCACACATATACATATATATACGTATACGTATACT
>NCQV01134755.1:0-12380 GCA_002740545.1 Lophocereus schottii | reverse complement strand
TCTAATCCATCAAAAAGCATTTCTTAGGAGCGACACTCTTGACTGCAGAATGCCTTTCCCTCTAATCAACGAAATTAACCGTAATTAGCTTTGCAAAAATGTGGTGCAAACTGATCCATAAATATTATCACAAATCATACCAGATTTTATGCACATGATCAAATCGAAGACTCTAGAAGAGATTAGGAAGATCTTTAACATCAAGAATGACTTCAGCCCTAAGGAAGAAGAGGCCATCAGGAAGGAGAACCAGTGGGCCTTTGAATGACCTAACCCATCCCACCCTTTCCAATGCTTGCTACTAATACTTGGTGCTAGAATGTCTTTGGATATCAGAGTAGACACACAATTTTTGATGTTATGGAAGTTTGTTAGATCTTATTTCAAGCACTTGCTAAATATGCATTCTCAATTGTGGGAAAGAAAGAATTTTTACTGATAGTGGTGATTAAGTTGTTCATTGAGCAACTGTTGGTTGAGACTCTTTCAAATTTCACAAGCATTTATTGTTCTCACGATCCAATTGAAGTGTTTGCAAGTACAGAAAGTGTTTACAATGCCCTAGAATGAACAAGCATGCTCTATCTCACGCTTACCTTAGTTTTAATAATGAAATTTATGTACTTTATTCATATTTAGTAGTTGTTTACATAAATTCAAGATTTTCATAATGTATTCTAGTGTTACGGAGCAATCCAAGACAATCTGATTCCTCTCATAATCGTGCAAGTGAAGAAGCTCCTTCCAGTAAGCCTTAAACTTAAAGTGTAGGCTTACATAAATTCAATATTTACTTTATTGTTCTCTTGCGTGAAACGCATGATCAAATGCTTTAATTGCACCAGGGGAGAGCAATGCGCCATTGCATGAGGACCTTCAATGTCATATAGAAAGATGTTCAACTGGTACATTCTTGGAGAACTATTAGGTTTTCTTTTGTCCGTACATTGTTTTCAATTTTAACTTATTTTTGGTTCTGATGACTCCAAGGGTTACGACATAGTCCAAGGCACATTATTGAACAATCTAATCAATCTAATGTTAGACTATTAGATTCCTTAGAGAGGAATTTTGAAACAAATGATGAGATTTCGTCATCAGAAAATGAAGGTATTTACAATTCTACAAGTAGAAGGCGAGTGCAAGCAACAAAGCAAAATGAAAAGGGTCGTAGGTGTAATAAGACAAAGGTGTTAAAGGGCCCTATATTTGTGGATGTCAATGCCAAACTCCAACCAATTAGTAATTTTGCAAAACAACTATCTTCCTTAATTGGTTGTCTTGCAAGAGATCCCAGAAGATTGCTGCTTGATTGTTTTGATTGTAGGAAAATGGAACAAGAGAAGAAGATGTGTTTGTGGCAAGAGGTAAAGGTATGTGCACATAGTAGTTTATCATTGTATCCATATATATATATGTATACAAATAATGGTCCTTTTTTCTTAAAGCTAGCTTTTTTGTTATATTATATAGCGATCATTCAACTTTCTAGAAGGACATGAGCCCTATGATTGGGTTCTACAGAAGATGCATCCTTGTTTGGGAGGTTATAAATCTGAGCTGAAGGTAGCTCATTTTGATAGAAGAACCCATGATGAAGCAATAGGCAAGAGGCCAGAACATATACCTCTTGAAATATGGAAAATTTAATACAATTTTGGGAGTCTTGCAAAGGCCATGTACGTATTTAACTTTTATTATTTTGAAGTATAATTCTTAAACTTCTTTGAAATAGCACCCATTTATTTTATTTTGCCTCATAATAGGAAAGGACTAAAATAGGCATTGAAAATCGAGCTAACTCGAAATTACCTCACTATGTGAGAAAGAAGAGTTTTGCACGTATACGTGCAGAAGAAAAGGTATTATAAAATTAAATTTTATGAACTATATCTTTACCTAGTTAGGTTATCTTACTTTGTGTTATACACGTTATTTAGGAAAAAGGCAATAAGTTAGCTAGGCTTCAAATGTGGTTTAAGACCCATGAACCAAAGAAGGGTTCAAAGCTTGATGATGTTTCTGTTGCGGCAAAGGTAAGTAAAATATTATTTCCACATTCCGCTTCCTTTTTAAGTTTTTCAAGTGTTTTTCTCACTAGAATATCTTGTGGTGTTGATGTGATCGTATGTTTATATGATGTTCTTCATCTTTTGGTTGTGACAACTTGATAGGAAGCATTGAGTTTGAGTTGTCTCAATTTGAGCATGACACATGTGATTCTGCTACCCGAGATGACATTTTTAAAAAGGTTGTGGGAGAAGATAAAAATGGTTACGCAAAGACCGTTGGTATGGGCATCAAAGTTCCTCATTCCTATACTAAAAGATGTGCTTTGGAGGACGAGCGAGTTAAAAGAATCACAATCGAGAAGGAGCACAAGGATACTAAACAGAAAGTTCATAAGCTAGAGAAGATGATGCTAATCCTTCTAAAGCACCAGGTTCGATTGGTTTCAACTTTCTCACTTTTAATTTGCTAGTGTGGCTTGATAAGTATTTTGTTAGTTATGGACTTATTTCTACTTAGCTTTTACTACTCTACTTTCGAAAATCTAGTATGAGCTAAGTGCTATATGTTGAATGGTATATGTGTGATTTTAGCTTTTTATGTAATAACCGCAACAAAGAAGCTGGCAGATTTGGTACCGCTCAAACTGATGGGAAAAGTTGAAAGTGCACCCAGAGAGAGAGAATCCAACAAAGGGAGGCTTGCCACTTGTGTTATCTTGTATTCATGGTTCTAATATGTTGTTTGGGTTGATGATTGGGTATGGTCAGTTTCATTAGGCCGTCACTGAAACAAAGTAAGAACTAGATTGTAGTATACAAAACCACTAAAAAGTTAAATCTCTTTCACATGGCCTTTTCTTTCTGAGTTAATTCTAGTTTTTTAATGTTATTTGGTTTCTTTAAGGGAGAGGAGGGTTTGATAACAAGTTAATGTCTCTTTTATTAACGAGTTAGTGTGATGTGTCACGATTCATTGAGAACATGGTGTCCTTTGTGGCAATTTTGCAGGGCTTATTAGAGGATGTGATTTCCTCACTTGCGGATAAGATTGCAAGCAACGAGAATGAAAATGACCATGAATTTGTAGAGAATGATCCTGAAAATGAGGGGGCATGCAATCAAAGTGCAGAGGATGAAGGAAATGAAGAACAAGATATTTAGTTTCTAATTGATCATTTTAATTTAATTTAGTTAGGATTCTTGTTGAATATTATTATCAAGCACTTGTTACTAATTGCTAATTTGGAGATCAATACACTTTTTTAGAGTATGGATAATGGTTATGGTACTTTGTGAACTCTCAAGTTAATTGTCATGAAGGCCCAAACTATTGTCGCAAAAGTTTCCATCTTCACCAATGTACGTAGATAATAGTATGGGTTTGTGTAGGGAAATGGTGACAAGTTTACTATATTACCATTCCCAACAATTTCTAATACATAGCAGAATTTTTTTTTTATCAAAAGGAGATCATAAGTTTTACCAACAGAAAGTTTTTGCAAGAAATGCATTCTACCAACGGATAATGTTGGTGGGAAAGCATTTTACCAAGGAATATTGTTGGCGTGAAAGACCTATACCAATAGATATTGTTGGCGGAAAAAACTTCTACCAATAGATATCATGGAGGGAATAACTTATTACTAACAAACATTTTTGGAGGCAACGACTTTATACCAACATATTAGTTTGTTACGTAAGATTAGACACCACTGTAACCATTACCAATAGATATGTTGGTAAAAGCATATAACAGCAACAATGTAAGATCTATTGCTAAGGACTTGTTTCTTTAACAAAGAAAAAACTTCTGTTGGTATTAAAAATTAATGCCAACAATTTGTACTTTTTGTCATACTTTTACAGGTAGATGTTTTACCAACACATTGATAACAAACCAATATGTATTGCTAAAACCTTTTACCAACAGAAAAGTATCTTACACCAACAGATAGACCCCTGTTGGTAAAAGTAACTTTTTTTTTATAGTGATCATTTATGTAATCCATGTGATTCTTTTAGTTAAAGCTAACTAATTCATCTAACAATTTTATCAAATTGTAATTTTATTATTTTAGTTAAGATAGATTAATATTATTAAGTGGGTAATTTTATTAAAAAGAAAATTATTATTCTTAGCTTTGAAATTTCACGACATTTTTAATGATGTAGACTACAACTGCGTCGAACATTAGACCAAGCGGAATTAGCGGGTTCCGATGGATCGACCAGTGTTAGAAATGGTGGGCCTAATTTTGGTCTAGGAGGCACGAATTGGGTTTGTGATTAAAAACAACAGAAAAAGGCTTCATTTTAATGGGAAAGCCAGGCGTCTTCCCTGCTTGTCTTCTTGACGCCAGGCATCCCTTCCACAAACTGACTCACCATACTCGGCCTCTCAATTCCCCGACCCACAACATCTCCAGGCCATTTTGAAAACATTCACGACACCACACACCACATCCACTGCTCTGCCACACCCCGTTGACTTGCTTTCCTTCTTCATCTTCTCCAATTTTTCCACCAATTGAACGGGTAAAGAGAGGGAGTACAGAGCAATAGAGTTCAGCGATTTCAGCCCGTAGCAGCAGCAACAGTTGCACGTTGGAGGGGCGAAAGAATCTGGGCAGTGGCGTTTTGGGGTGGAATTTGTGATCAGCAGCAAAGGGGTAGCGAGAACTGGGACTTAGGCCAGCTAAAAACTGCCCACACCACCCATTAATCGGGTCCTTATGCTTGGAACGAGGTGGGTGATTCTTGATTTCCTAATCTACTAATAATTTTGTAAAGTGTAATCATTTCGTTCAATGAGTCGGTTTGAATGTGGAGATGAATATGAGTGTGAGAATAATGCGTAGGTAGATTGTTTGGGTTAATTGGAAAGATTTGGAGTTGAAATTGAGTTGGTTTTAAGGATTCCTGTGGTTGGTGCTGTGAGGAGGGAGTACGGATTGTGTGAAAATCTGTGAGATTGTAAAGTGTGTTCATGTGTGATGCTCTGTCAATTCTACTAACTGACGAAATTCATGGTGAATCCATTGGCCATAAAATTCTTCATTACCATTAAATGTTGATGCATGTATACCTTATGGCTTAGAATGAACCAGGAGGGTTGAGAACCAGCTAAACAACTCACAAATGGGTTCAATAGTTAGCTAGATTCGTGAACCATGTGACAACATAACCTGTCCCGGTATACCCTAGCTAAACCTCACTTGCTTGTTGGTTGCGCTCCATGCTGTAGTTATTGTAGCAGCCACACAAGGGACAATATTTGGGCCGCTGAATGATTTCAGCTGAACGATTCTGCTGAATTATCCAGCGGGTTGAACCATTGAAAAAAGGAAAACTTGAAAATTTGTAATGTGTTACTTTAAGGGTTTAAGCTTGTTTAAAACCTTTCATTACATAAGTAAGTGACTAGTTTACTAAACCAAACTGCTGATTACTTTTCAACAAAACCATTTATGAGTGGGTCACGAGTTAGTAGCTCTTAAAACGAGTTTTTAATATTTCCTTCCTTTGAAAAGTGAAGGAGTACTTGGCCGGTAACTCGGTTGCTGGCTTGTTTTGCCAAGATGTGTGTGGTTGGTCATTTTTATAAATGAACTTGATGAAATTAAAGTCTTGTAACTTACTTGAACGTGGAAACGTCGCTATTGCATTATGGCAGGTTCTTTAAATCCAAAATGAACTAGTTTGAATTGTTTTGTCTTGGATATAAGTGCTTAATAAGTGCACACAGCTTAGGGAGCAGGCATGGTATGCGGAAACCCTAATTCCTAGGGATTAGACTTAGAAGTGGGAACCCTAGTAGACCCTCATGAGGGTAAAGGTCCAATGATCATGAGAGGCCCTGGGGGTAATATGAAGCATGAGTTATGTTTCTCACCCAGACAAAGCATATATATGTGAATATGATGCCAGATCTGGCTTTTCTTGTTATGTGAATAAATTGTTTTAATTCTTATTTATGCTATTTCAGGGATTTGGTGAAGTGCATAAGTCCTTAAAAGGGCTTGAATTGGTTTGAAAATCGTTTCTTCAAGGCAAACCAGCTTATAGTGATTTAAACTAAACCAAATGAAGTTCTTACCCTTTTCGTAGCATTTTGGATTTGCTAAGGAGCTCAAATGGTAACTTTTAATTTGGATGCTTGATGCGAAGTGTATAATAAGGAGTCGCTAGCCTACCAATTGCAGCGGATTAGATTGGATTAGGGGATGATGTGTTGATAGGCCTTACTTGGCTAATATATTAATAAATATTATAATTGCTGCGTGCTTGCTACTTATTGGTATTAAATGTAACTGTTTTTTTTTTCATGGCATTGAGAATCGTTCATGGAGCCTGTGGTTGCTCATTCCTCTCCTCACTTCCTTCTTCCAGGTTCAGAATAGGTAGGTTTGAAGTTATGTTGGGCTCATCCACCTACAGCTATTTCCAGTTTCACTCACTTGGATGTTACGGGATCTTGGATGCTATGTTGTTGCTTAGGTAAATAAACAAGTCTGTTTCGAAAACTTGTAAGCATGTTGATGGGTCAGGCTATATTTTGTCTTGTGGATAGGACTCATGTACTTTAATATTTTGTATCTGTTGTAAACTAGCGTAATCCAAGAAACCTGGGTGTGTGACCCGAGGTGTTAACTCAGTTGACAAGTGTTTAGTTTCTCATACTTCTAGGTACCATTAGCTCGAGTTGAGCTTTTTAATTTGTTGCAATTTCGTTCCTGAACACTTAAACTCACCTTCTGTTATGTTTTGAAAATTATTGAACCACTTCACTATACCTTTCAGTGGGTTAAGGGCTTCCTCGAGAAGCCCTGGCGATGTAACGCCCTTCCTAGGGGTGAGGGGTTTGTTTCATATCTAAACCTGCCACAATTAAGACCATTGCCCTCTTTTTAATGCAAGTTGTTACCTATGTACCAAAAGCGCATAATGTTAGGTTTATTTTAGGTACCTCATGACTTAATTCCTGTCACTATGTTACTCCCAGGGCCAATTGATATCTATTTAAAGATAAGAAGCCTAATATGCACCATATTATGCGTTAGACTTCTAGCCACAATTAACAAAGCAATTATGCTCATTAGTCCTTTCTAATAGAGTGTGACACATTTTGTTATAAGGCCTCACCTTTATTGACGTGAGTACTAATAAGATCATCGTTGCTGATATTAGATTATTCAAAGACCTTTTGATGTCATTATATTTAGGAAAAAGAATAATCACTTTGAGCACTTTGAGAAACTTTATTTCAAGGGCTTACACTACTTTGCCCATAATAATCATCCCAAAGTTAGATGATGACAAAGCCTTTTGCCTTCTTTAGTTACTCTACACTATTTCTAGCAATTACTAAGTCATCTACATATAATAAATTGACTATTGGACCTTTTGGTATTAATTATAGTGTAGCAAATAGAGATAACCACACTATGAAAAGCAAGTATACCACTCCGTTGAAGAGACTTTAAGGTCACAATTGACCTCAATGTCCACAAGCCTTATGTTTGTGACCATTTTCAGTGGAACTTCACTTAAATCCCCTTTGAAATTGGTATTTGCATATCCATATGCTGTAACTTTATATGTAAACTAGTGATAATAGCTAGATAAAGGCGAAATTACGATAAAGCACACAATTAGTGGGAAACACTCATTTTCGTTGATCCTATCCTATTGTGTGTACCCTTTTTGCAATAAGTTGAGCCTAATGCCATCTATATCATTACCTTACAATTTAAGAATCCATTTGTTCTCAAATAACTTTGTGTCCATCTAAAAAGTCAACCAGCTGTTCTCCTTCATTTACTCCATTTTATTTCTATTGCCTTCATCCAGTTGTCCTTAGAAGGATCGGAAAGAGCATCTTAGCTCATTGCCATCTTGTAGAGTGTTCTGAAAGGTTCATTTACCTCATTACTCCAATAACAAGGAGGCATTTTTTATGATAACTATGTCTCAGTAGAGATTCATATAATTTCAAATCATTTATGTTTGGATTGATTTTTACTCTCACAAACCAAGATTAATTTTCTTGGCCCCATTTAGACCAAGAATAAGATCACTTTCATTCACTCTTGATGATAAAGGTTGGCCTTGATGATAAACCCATTCATCGTCAACTAAAAATCTTCTACTCTAATGAAGGGATCCGATTCGGATTGGAGAACTAATAGAGATAAGTCTTAACTTACCTCACCTATCTTTATAAATCCATTCTTTAGAATGTGATATATATTGGTTAAATTTTAGTTGCCCTCCCACTCTCTTACATCCCAATGAGAGGGGGAAAAAGACTCTCAAGGTTAGAGTATCCAATAAAGGCATTCTTCCTTCCTCCTTTGGCACTTCCGTAGGAAGGGTTATGTTAGTGGGTCGTATACCCTTGAGGTCCAAAGACTCTTAGACTGGGCTTTAACCATGATTGATATAGCAAGTTACTTTACAAACATAAGGTTAAGATCATAGATTGTGACAAAAAGAGATGTCCTTAATAGGAGATTCACAAATTGTGTACGATTTTTGATCCTACTATATCAAGGAGAATTTCATTTTCTTTCTCCACAACAACGTTTTGTTGTAGACTTTTAGGCATAGTTAGACAATAAACTATTCCCTTTTTATCACAATATGCACTAAATAATGTCAACAAATATTTCGTAACGATTTGATCTTTAAGGCCTTAAACTCTTAAGTTTAATTGATTTTTAACCAAGCTCACATGTTTTCTAAAGCAACCTATCACTTTACACTCATATGACGTCAAATAAACAAAACCAAGTCAAGTGAAATATGATGGAACGTAAAAGCTCTACGTTTCATCATTCACATTCATTGGACCATAAATATTCAAATGAATTGATTACAATGGAAATCAAGATCTTAGTAACTTTTCTAAAATTAAATGGTTTTCTTGTTACTTTAATTTTCTGGGATAGTCCATTTGTGTTTGCTAACAAATCCTATTTTGCTAGCTTTTGTATATGTCTGCTTCTAACGCATATGCCCTCGTATAAGATGACAAAACATTTCAGATCATCATAATTGTGTGAATATGGAAAAACAAACGCTTGGGTTAGTGGAACAAATAATCCAATCCATTGCGAGCAAACCATTTCTACTGAAAGCATAACCAAAACTAAAGGTGTTTTTAAAAAACAACTTCGCTTTAATGTCATGAACATATTCAAGTAAAACCAACATAGCAACATTATTCTAATGAATCTGAGGCATAAGTAGGATTTCACATAGGATAGAGTATTGGTTGCTATGCAACACTAGCTTGCATGTTGTAATTCCTCCAACAAGCATCTTGTTTTTGTCTCCACATTTGTCTTCATATAACCATGTAAGAACTCGTTGGAAGTCCAGTAAAGCTTCATGGTCCCTAGCTATGCAGTTCAGAGCCTTCAACCACCAATCCATGTAGGATTGGTTTCAGAAAGAAAAATAAAACTAGCAACACCAAAGTTACTAGGAGACATTGCCAAGTACCTTCTTGGGCTTAGTGCAATCACAGGCATGGTGGCACATTTGGTCACAGTTAAAGCACTTAGCTTGCATTAAATCTTCCTTCCTTGCACGTTTTTCTTTGTCTTGTTAGTCATGCTCAGGTTCCTCATTTGACTAAGCCTTGCCAATCTAATTCCATTGATTCGTTCTCTTTAAACCAATCCTTGAATTAGAGGTTGACATGTGCACTTCAGCACTTGTCATTTCAGTAGCCTTTTGCCACTCTTCCTCTAGCTTAAGTAATCACGTGATCTCCTCAAAAGTAATGATATACTTAGTTCGAGCCAAGTTCATCTTAATACAATTGTAGTCATTAGGCAAGGAACGGATCCCGATGTGAACTTGTTGTTCATCGGTCAATTCATAGCCCATTCCAACCAATTCACTAATTATATTTGACATATGCCTCTGATGCTCCCTCATGGAGACATATAGGCTCTTCTTGTAACTTGTCAAACCTAATAATGAGAGACATAACTGTGGAAATTATGGTAGCTGACATGTTGCTTATAAAACGCAAAAGTTTTACAATCAGCATAAAAGCACACATACATCTAATACTTTAGTATACACATCCATGCAACTTGGCAATAGCTGACATAGTTAATAAACACAGACATGGACCCTAGAGTCAAAAGTTCACATATAGTTCCCAATCATTGTAAGAGTAAATGTTTAATGTTATTAACTTTGTGGTTTTGATCCAAATTACCATGACACTTAACACTCATTGAAATGTTCTAAAAGAAATTATCAAATTTCTAATCAAAGAGGATATATCAACCTCAAGAATATTCCAACAATGTCCAACATATATCCATAAATACATAAAAAAGGATTTAAACATTTTAGGCATACTTTGCATTTTTAACAAACTTCTCAAAAACATATCTTTGAGAAATTTCAATGTCATCTTGCCTACCTTATATAAGAAAGGTGCGTAACTTATACATGCAATTTGGGATTTACAACAATTGAAACATATTCTCTTAGCGCATCACGTAATATTCTGTATAAGATATCATAGAGATGTCACATAATATTTTTACCCAAATTAATCTCAACAATGTCAAATAAACATGTTCACATTTCTCATGAAATAAGAATTAAATAGCTCAATTAAAGACATACACGAGGTTTGCAAAAGGAATCACGCCGTACTTCATTTTCCAAAATAACAATATTAGATATCATAAGTAAATACTCACAAAAATGGAGTATTTAAAAGATATCTCATATAAATTTACATAAATTATATAAATTCATATCCCCACATACTCAAACAAGATTTATGCTTGATCAACCCCTGTGGTCAACCTTGGTCAACCCCTGTGGTCCACTATGTAAATTTTGAACAAAACTTTTATTTGTATATACAATTTTTTTAGTTAGTAGTGAGGGAGGACTCATCCCTAACTTGCAAACATGCCATGCGACGCAGAACCAATCAAAATGTGTCCCCTCGACCTGTCACACAACCTATCATCCAAATTGACCATTTTCATTCACATTGATGCCAAATTTCATTTGATAAGGATCCTAAACTTGCCCTAGGATTGATATCAACATGAATTTTGAAACACTAAGGCAAAATTGATGCTAAAGTCGAGTGCTGATGCTCGGAAAAGTGCAGTACCCTCAACAACATTTTCAGCAAATTCGGATCAAAAAAATTGTGAATTCTCAGAATTGATAGAGGGCTCCTAGTCGAAATTGACTGGGCAATATGATGCGACATTGGCAAATTTGAGTTCAAAATGTACGAAACCTAACCTTAGGTTTCTACTTTTCCAGCCACATTCCGGCATATTAGCGCCATATTTTACAAGGTTTTTATTCATAACCTCATGGGTAACAAAAGGCACAAAGAAATTACAAGAATAATGGGAAAAACAAATCAAATTTGAATTGTAACTTTCAACAAATCCTAGCTAGCCGCGAGATTTAATTGCCGAAAATAGCTTGGAATCAAGTCTAAATTCATGACCCTAAGCGTCTATCGACGATTTTTTCATAATGTTTCGGCTAATTTTCGGTGAATTCTCTGAATAGTTTAAGGGTTTTCACTTAGAATTTTCTGGGTAACAAAAAGAACCTGCTCATTGCAGTAAACAATAGCTAAAAAAAAGATCGAAATCAAATTGCCTTTTTCAACCCAAAACCCTAATTTTGCCGGCAACTTATTTGCCTAAATTCGATTAGGTTCTCAATCAAAGCGACTAATAAATTGAGGGCTTTTGGTAGAAATACTTGGGGAACAAAATCGATGCATCAATTTGTAGTAAAATGTTATGAAATCAACAATTCATGAAATTGAATTTGGAGTACATATGCAAAGAACCCTAAAAATTCAATTCGCAATCGTGCACATAAACTCAGCGAAATTATGCAAATAATGTATCAAATTAAAGCTCTCTACAAGCTCTATCAATATCAAGGATACTAGGAAAATTCATCGTGGATTTGAACATGAAATAATGGAATGAATTTACGAGTGCAATTGTGATAAACGGGGAAATAAACCTAATTCCTCGTCACGAATTTCAAGAAGTCTATATAAGTAATCCAACCAAGAAACAAGTCAATTGACTTTGATACCAAAAAGGAACTGATATATCAAATTAAGTGGAAATAGATTTACCTTAATCCTGCAGTGGAAAACGATCGAACCTTGGTTTTGTATCACTGGTTGATTAATAAACTCATAATTTGAAGAATTCTCACAATCTCACAGCCTAAGAGCCCTAGGATTTTGTGCAGAAAGCTCTCTTTAGAGAACCCTTGGTGTTTCTTATGTATGTCTTTCCTCTTAGACTGGTCCCCTTTTGTATTAGATGGACCAAT
>NCQV01134741.1:0-12889 GCA_002740545.1 Lophocereus schottii | reverse complement strand
CTACACTTTTGGAACCTTGTTTAAGATGGTGGAGTTTAAGGAAGTTATCTTGGAGATAATGTGGGAGTAAGAATTTGGCCTTTAGATTGGACATCATTTGCTCCCAAGTCTTAATCTTACTTTTCCCTTTCCTTACTCTCTTGGACACAGCATTAGAACCAAAAAGACGCATATTTACGAAATTTCAAAGCCACTAGTTTTACCTTCTTGCCTTCCAGGATGTCCTTGTATTCAAAGACTCGGTCCATCGTTTGCAACCAATCAAGAAAGATATCCGGATCAAGTTGTCCTTTAAACTCCGGGATATCGACTTTGAAATCACCATAGCTTCGTTCATTTTGCCTTTGATGTTGACGAGGTTCTCTACCTTGCTCCTCTTCACTTGAATCACCAAAGGGGTTGCTTCCCTTGGAATCATCCGAGTCCCTATGCTTGCTTGAGCTCTTAGAACTCCATTGGTTTCGCCTTTTCTCCTCCATGAGTTGCCCAAGTTGCCATTGAAGGCACTTGAGTTGAGCCCCAAGTTCGGCCTTCTCCTTAAGAGCTTGTTCAGCCACTTGGGAAGGGGTAAGGCTAGCGGACATGGTAGCTTTGTGGTGGGAACTTGGCATTTTGGGACGAAGAGGGGTACGCACGGTCGTGCTCTGTGGCACGGAGTGACCGTGCTGAGGTGCTGGAATGGGGGTGCTGCAGGTTAGGGGTGGCACGGTCGTGCTTGGGTGGCACGATGTGACCGTGCCGCTTCTCTGGTTGTACACGGCTGGAAAATTTTGTGGGTGAGCGTTTGGGCTGTTTTGTGAGTTTTGTGTTTGGTGTTTGGGGTTGAAAGCAATACTCAGGAGGGTAGCCAAAGCTATGATACTAATTTGATGGAGGCTTGCAAAGACAAGACCCAAGCTCACCAACTTGCTTCAAAGTAAACAATGGAGGGAAGAAGAAGGAGAATGAAAATAGATGCGAGAATTCAAGAGTTTGGACAGTCAAGCGACCTTTCAAGGGATAATCCTAGGAGCCATCCTTGGAGAACACTTGGGCAATCTCTTTGTATCAACTAGTTACAGAATTTAATCACCTTCTAGTTGAGAGAAAGAGACCTAGAGACCCACTTGAGTTGTCAAGCTCAAGATATAACACTAGGAATTTTTTGCGGAGAGAGTTTTGAGAACTCACAAGCTTGTGCATTCAAAGTTGATTACAAAATGAAGGCCAAGCTAGTTTATCTTGCTATGGCCGAGTTCCCCCCCTTCTCAAGTAGCAAAACAAACATTAGTACATGTGGGGAAGAGTAAACACATCCAATCAACCAATGCTAGCCTAACACCTTACTACCTAGCTTAATGTACCTCATTAGGGGTTATGATGCCTCCCAAATGAGGTGTCAAGCTTACAAGAGTCCTAGAATGCAGCAAAGATGACTCATTAAGCAAGTGGGAAGGCAAGTGGACAAGCAAAACCCAAGAAAAATAGCCCCTTGTACTGGCTAGTGAAGAACCGGGTAAAAGGGTGTTTTTCATGTCCTTTTGGCTGGATAAAACCAACACAAGGGGGTGGTTGGAATGGGCTTTGAACCCATGACTTGATAAATATTTAGATGACTTTTCATACCGTAAAGTTTGACAAAAGTTGGAGTTAAGGAGATCAACCAATCAGGGCCTTATTTCGGACTGTGCTGGATTGCGCCCTGCAGTGCACTGTCTTCGGGTTTGGGCTTGGTCGACTGACCAAATGGACTCCAAATGCCTTGCAAAAGGTCTTTTTGAAAAGCTAAGATCTTAAGCTTCATGGGGGTGGTGCGTGTAGGAAATTTCCCCTTCTACATTTTGCTCCAACAGAGAAACAAAATCGGGCCAGAAATGGTATGAACTGGGCAGTTCATGTTCTTCTTTATACACGTGATTTCTGACCAAGGCATGAACTTCTTTGGCCTCCTTGGACTCCCTAGCAGAGGATGGATCATTGGTAGTGGTTTTAGGAGGTTTGGTTGGATGGTCTCCATCAGAACCTTTTGGTGTGTTGGAGGATGTGCACGTAAAAATAGGAGATTTGTGGGCACTTAAGGATTTTATCATTGCTGATATAACTGAGACTAACGATGCCCAGATTATTCTTAGGAGACCCTTTTTGGCTACTTCAGGATGCACAATTGATGTAAAAGAGAGGCGGATAACATTTCAAGTGGGGGGATTTAAGCTGCATTTTGTTTTGTGGAAGATAAAACTATTTCCCTCAATTCTTTCCTCTCTAATGTAGTTCCCCCTTCTCCTAAAATTAACATGGAGGATGATTGGGTTTGTCCTAGCCTTTCTGATTTTGAATAGGTTGCAATTGAGAATCTCGACCAGGATGATGTTAAGGCAGAGTTTGCTGCTCCTACACCACCTAGCATACCCGAAGTTGAGACTTATGCTTCTAATGAGTCTTCCATGAGTGACTACTGCAGATTCGCTCAACTAGTTCTTATTTTACCTCCTATGGAAGGAGTTGATTTGGATTTTGATCTTGGGATTGACCATGAAGATAGTGGCCCTTCTGATGGAGCCTGATATCGAATTGTTTTGTATGCTAATAGTGCGCTTTAGTGCAATTTGATAATGAAGAAGGACTTCCAACCTGAGTATTTGAGGTGTACCTTCAGCTGAAAGACTTCAATTTCATGGTTTGTGCTAAAAACCAAACATATATAGTAGAGGAGTCCAATACCCACACTTTCATTGAACCTGAACCAGAATAGAAGAAAGGTCGAGCTCCCGACCTTCAACAAGTGCTTCTTGGGGGAGCAACCAAGCATTTGTTTTTCTTTTCCCTTTTTATGTGCTTCTTTTGATTTTATGTTATGCTTTTGTTATTTAGAACCTCTACCAGAAAATCAATATAACATTAAAAAATGTAATAAAAATAATAAAAATGAAAAAGTCAGTAATAAGAGGTTTTTACCTCCATTTGATAACTCATAGTGCCTACCCACAGCCTGTGAAGGCTCTATAAAAGGACAACCAACAAAAAAAACAAAACTCGAAAAAAAGGAGCCTATAAATCCTCTAATGTCAAGTCTTTAGGCAAAGTAGCTTTCTTTTACCTACTTTGACCCATTTTGTTAGGCTTATTTGTGAATAAAATGCTTATTTATGAGTTTTTGAACTATGCTTCATGCTCTAACCACTAAGTTGGATGTGAATTGATTGCTTAATGATTTTTGGCATGAGTATTTGGCATGTGAAATTCAGTGAGCTAGATAAGCTTTGTCCTATGAGATTTTTAGCTTGAATAGACTAATTCATCATTTTAGTCTCATATTTCCTTTCATGTGTGACTCTTCCGAGATTTCAAGTATCTAGAACTTGCTTTGACTTTTGTTCAAGATCACATTTAGCATGCATATTTAGGCAACATGATTAAGGCATTCTTTGACTTTGTGCGCTACATTGACCAAATAGCCACCCTTATATTAATGATTTATCCCTTGCTACCTCTTTGAGCCTTTACCGGATTTATTGATGAGAACCTATATTATCATCCTTGGCCATTCACATGTGTTACCTTTTTAGCAAAGGCTGTAGAGTTTCTTAGTTAACTGGGAGTACTTTGTGGATAATAACCTTTTATGGATATTGTGGTTTGGTTGGATGTGATAAGGGATTCATCTTCTATTTTCCCCTCAAGTCAATTGGGTTATGTTTTTTGTGTTGCTAGAAAAGTGTTGAAAGTTGTATTGTTTCCTTTCCCATGATCCTTCCCTTTGATGGTTGACAAGAAAAGGGAAAAAATGAAAAAAAAAAAAAACAAACCACACCAAAGATGTTTAAAAAAAATGCTGAAAGAAAGAAGAAGAAAAGAAAAAAACAAAAGAAGAAAAAAACGAAATAAAAGGATTTGGCATTGGTTTTATATATTTTAAGCATGTTCTCCTCTAATCTCAGTGGGGATGTTGTGAATATTTTGAGATGTATAGGCTTAAAGAATATGTTTTAGTTGGGAGATAATAGTTTATACTCTTAGTCTTTGGCTTTTAGCCCCACAAATTTCAAAATGTTTGTTCCCTCCTTACCTTGACCAAATTGCCCTGTTACAACCCTTAAAAAGCCCTCTTGATTGCCTAGTTTGTTTTGCATTGTAGTGATGGTGAATTAGAGAGTCTTATCAAGCATACGGTTTATTTGGTTATATGGAATCCAATTTGAGAGAACTGCATTTAACTTTAGACACATGAATGATGAGTGCCTCATCCCTAAAGTGATGTTCTATCAGTTCTTCTATCTGTACTGGTTATAATATGCCGATATGATTGTTCAAGTTAATGTGAGTGATTGATTTAATATTTGATGTGATGGTTCTAACATTTATTTCAAAAATTTCCTTCTCCTATCTGTTTGTAAAAGTTTTTAATCACTTTTGGACTAAATTCCTTGAGTTGATTTAGCTATTGAAGTTGCTAATGATGTCTGCCTAAGGAGGTTATTCGTTTTTAGCCTCTGTTTCATAGTTGCTTGGGGACAACCAACAGTTTGGGCATGGAGGAGTTTGAGAACTCCTTAAAGTGCACTCTATTTTGAGGTCGTTTTGTACCATTTTGAGGAAGAATTATGTGTTCTATACTACATTATACGCTCATTTTTCTATTTTACACTCAAGTATGGTTCTTTTATGTATTTTGTAGGTTATTTGGATCATTTTACCCCAGATTTGACAGTAAATGAGTGTAGCTTGAACCCCTATGGACAAACCCAAGTCACTATACCCGTGAAAGGAAGGAAGAATAGAAGAGTGTTAAGACAAAGCTCACCATGAATGGTCTATGGTGAAGGCCAGGAACTGTGGTGTGTCCACAACTGCAAGTCTCTTCGTTTTCTTTCATCGTGTAGCTGAGGTTGATTGAGTTCTTCTTTAAATAAAGTCATGCCACATAGATTAAAGAGAGAGACAGCAACAGAGAACTCCTTTTCTCTAATCTCTTCCATTCTTTTCCATTTTCTTGGTTTAGTTTTAGATTTCTTACTCAGTTTTCAGTTTAAGAGTGAAAGTTATGAAAAAGTGCTTGTTGTTTTGGAGCCCTTGCAAATTTGGAAAACCCTTGGACGATCTCTAATTGTACTAAGTTTTCTTCTGTCAAACTTTATTTAATTGTTATTTCAAATAGATGCGAGTTGTTTTCTCAATGTAGGGATTTTTAGCCAAGTGTTGATGTTGGAATCTCTAATTTTTATTTAATTGTGCTTATTCTTGATTGGAATTGGTTGAATTCTATCTTGTGTGTGAGATTATTGTGAGTTTTATCCAAATTTACTTGCTAATTCTACACAGTTAAGTGAATTAAGGACTGAAAGGTGAAGCTTGTTGTTTAACCGATAAGATAGGACTTGACTAAGCAATAGCTGAGACATAAAAGGAACTTTACCCGTCAAAAATCCATAACTTAGACTAAACAAGGATATTCGAAAGAATGACAATTGGTTAGTTTAGGCAATTTAATCTATTTTGAAAGAAGAGATTAAATTATAAATACAATTGCACCCCTTCCAATCTCCCAATATATATCAAGTGCATGTTATGTTCCTTTGATACACATCTTTACGAGGCAAAACAAATCCCTAGATGTACTTAAATTGATTGAATTTTCCAATTAGATTATAGCGTTATTCAAACACCCAATTGAAATTTGCTTGCTTAGCAGTTTTATAGGACAAAACTCAATATACTACATTTGGTCTCTGTGGAAATGATATCTTTTCTAAACTACAACTCCTGTGCACTTGTAGGCAAGGTCAGCATGAAGTTCAATTTTGTGCATGATATGGTAGCACATAAAGATAGTGAACATGAAGTATCTTCCTACAAAAGATATGGTTGTGGAGCTATTGATCGAGCCTTGTTAAGGAGATGCACTTGTTGAGCGCATAAGGGCTTAAGAGCCTTTGTTGATGATAATGAACATGCTTTTCCATGTCGTTCACCAATTATTTCCCGATGTTCACAAATCATTGTCTAACGTTGTGAAATTCGAATGAGTTGTTTATTACACACTTGTTTTTAAAATGTTTGAATTAGCATTTTTATTCATGTGTGCTCATTGTGCATTATTGAAATGTGAGAAGTATGTTTGGTAGACTTAAGACTAGCGCTCTCCTACGAGGACTACTTCTATTGATTAGAGTATTAATGAGAGATGAGAGAAGATTTTAAGTGAAATTATCAAAAGGATAATTTTCAGAACTTATTAACTTCAAATCGTGAATGTCACCTCGATAAAGGCCATTGCAACATATAGGTGAAAATGATTTACTTAGTCTACCTTAAGAAGGTCAAAAGTGACTTTTAAGTACTTAAAGTAGTTTGGGAACTAAGTTTGGACAATAACATTCAAAATATCATATGTATAACATTTTGGTTAAATCCCCAGGGGCATACATTCCATGGGAAAGGAGAGAATGTTGTAGCATATGTTTCATACAATGTTTGCAAGAGCAAGTTAGATCTAAATTTATATTTGCGTGAAACCCCTTAATGTTCTAGCATTATATGTGCACCCTCATGAGTCTAAATATTGATTTGAGACTCGATTCAGAGTTTGTTATCTTTGTGTATTACCGAATGACCATGAATGAATAAGTCTGGGTGGACAATGTATTTGGTCGAGAGACCTATAAGAAAAAGAAAAAGATCATTCATAAAATCTCATTAGTTTCTGTTCGCTGGTACGCCAACTATGACACACAGATCATAGTTGTGAATATGAAATATGATGGTTTGATGAGATCAAAGTTAGATATCATGATGAGACTAAAATGATCTAGGTGCTTGCATACTATCCAATTACTCATGCAAGGGTCTCGACTAGAAGCTATATGTTGCTATCATATGTGTGACATAATTCTATCACAAGATCATGATTGCATGCCCCATTTGCTCAATATAAAGAAGGTGCATAAATGAATGGAAAATAAGGCTTTCTGTGGATGGAATAAGCACTTCCTTATGCATGAGAGGTGGATGTTGAGTTAGAGCATGATACACCCATGAGGGGTGCAAACCCAATTAATATAACATGGCAGCGACATGTTCACAAGTTAACCACCTAGAAATCCTAGTACCTCAACTAGTCCTTCTAATATAGCAGGGAATAAGTTTAAGAGAATAATATTCATAAAGAGACAACTAGGAGTTTTTTAAAGAGAGAGTTTCTACACAAAGCATGGAACACTTAGGTTATAAGATTATGGAGGTTCTCCACTTAGTGAAATCCTTCCCTGGACAATGATTCAAAGCTAGTTTGATCGTCCTCTGCTGGACGGGTCAAGGTAATCCTATTTTACATTTAATCCATGTTTTTAATTTCCTCCAGTTAATTTTCAACACTATTTACTCTCCACAATAATCATCTTATACTAGAGCACTTTATGACTTATGCAACTACATCTTATGGATAAGGCTTTACCAATTAAATGTCAGTTGTTAGATTATACTCCTAGAAGTACAATGCATTGTGCTGCTTATAATAGAAGTAGGTTTTATCAAAGATAATTAGTTTCTAAATTCACCAAAGAATTTATAAGGAAAAAAAAAGATATCTATCAATCGAAAATATGAAACTTAGGATTGGATGAACCCAAAGATGTAAATGATGAGTTTTAAATTTAAGAAAGAGTGAAACTGTAACGAAGGGAGTGTAATGTGTTACACTTATGGAAATACAAATTAATTTCCATTTAGTATCTATAAGTGAAGATTGAGGTACATCTTCATTTGTTGCACAATAAAAATCACTCAAACACGTGGTAAATGCTTTGTTTCTATAGGACATGTAACAAAGGAAAAAAAATTTCATATATGACAGAAGCTAGAGTTTAAAATGCATAGCTACTCCAATCATTTTATGATATTATTAAACTTTTTATATACAACACTCAAAAACTCTATTTGTGCTTTAAAAAAAGTATACTCAAAGTTTAGTGATGGATTGTGATTGGATCATTTTAATTAAATCATTGAAACTACGTATCTCTAGGTTGATATTTTTCATCTAATTACTCGACATTGTATTAATATAAATTTGGTTTCCGTTTTGTTAGTGTATTTAGAATGATTCAACGGGATTTTATCCCTTTCATGTACAAGATTTAATGTTTTATCTCTGTGTTATGGGATCCTTGTAGTCTCATATCTATAAAGTGGCTTAACTTGGTAGTAAAAAAGCCACATGCATGATAATAAGAAGATAGGTAAACTAGTAATGAGAAGCTTAAGGGATAACAATTATTTTTGTAGGGGGCGTTACTAAAATGGATCAAGATTATGATTCTATTGCTATTTTAGTGTGTAACAGGGCAAATAAAGGACAACGGGGTTGTAGCTAGGGGCTCATGGTCTAGCGAATGAGCTTAAGGAGGCATAACCATTACAACTTGGTATATGTTATATCCGTCATTTAATAATAGTGTTAACTTTGAACATCTCTAATATTAAACTACTCCGCAAAGGTAATGAGGAACATGAGCAACAAAATGTCAAACCAAAAAACTTTCACATGAGAGCAAGGTGTATTAACACAAGTTATGGAATTTTTCTTCTATTCTCGATCATCAATTTAAACTTTTAGCTGAAATAGTATCTAAATGGGTTTAATGTATATGATCATGTTAGTTTAGTATTCAAAACGATCAAAAAGTGAAATTATTGTTCTCTTTGGCGTATGTTTGTACAATGTATTAATTTATGCCTCTTATAAGTCGAAAGAAAAAAATTAGGAAAACCACATCAAGTAAATTATGTTGGACTTCTAGGACTTTTGAGATGTAATATGTGGATGTATAAAAGCTTTTGTTAGGTTCTTTTGTTAAATTCCAAAGAGTATGTGTCCACTGAAGTATTTCATACGCAAGTGCACATACAGTTAGGTTTTTGGGGTGTGTTTGTTATAGCAAGCATATTGATATGTTAACTACTAATGTCTATTCCAATATGCTCTATTATCTTTCAGCAAATTAAATATGGTCTGATATATTTTTTGTTATTCAAATATGCTCCAATCTACCCCAATTTGTAAAAGTTGATTTGTATTTTAATAAAAATATTTTTTAATAGATAAGTAATAAAATATCTTTTTAAAATAGTTTAAAATTTATAATGCATCTAATAAACTTTATTAAAAATTAAATTTGTATTATTATCTATCATCAAAAAATCTAGATAAGTTGCCAAATGAATTGATTTTATATAATAAATTTGTTTTTGCCGATGTGAATGGAATGAATACTAGGACACAACTTTTTATTTTTACCTTTTAAAATAAATTATAAATTTACCTTTACCTTGTACAAATATAAACATAATACCTTTTAACTACACTTTTTAACAAAAAAATAAAAATAATATACCTTTAATTAAACTTTTTAACAAAAAATAAAACTAATTCAATGCACCTAATCTCTAACAAAAATAATACAATTACACCTTTTAGAAAATAATAAAAATAATGTAGTTTTTTTTGGATGTAAACTATTATTACAAAAATAAAATGTTAGGCACGAAACCATCAAAAATCATTGCAAAATGATCTAAAATGTTGTAAAACACTCCAACCCACTCCAGCCTGCTCCATTTTGCTCTAATGTGCTCCAATATGTTCTAATCTAACTTTTGCCAGTCAAATTAGCTCCAATATGTTCAAGTGTGCTTTCTTCTAGTCAAATATGCTCTAGTACCCTTTTTAATCCTCCAATCTTCTCATTACAAATAGGTCCTTAACGAAAGCAATATAGAGTAACTATTTAGTTGATAAGATCTTGTTCATGTTTGAATTAAGTCTTTTTAATTTGAGTTGACATGAAGTCAATTAAATTTGGTCTTGTAAACTAATTTAGCAAAGAAAAGAAACTTTCAATAAGAAGTTCACATCTAGTGACCTTATTTCATGTTTCGAGTCTACTTTGGCTAGATGTTTGGTGTTGGAATGGGTATAAGATGAGGTCTCTCGCATACATGTCTCAACTCCTCATATAGTTTTCCTAGGCAAAAATTAAAGTGCGTAAGTATTAAGTGTTCGAGTCCAACCCCATGTAACTTTTTGTTCCCTTCTTCATGCAATATTCACTTATTCGTCCTTGACATGTGATAAAAGAAGTTGTATCCAGTTAGGAAATTTGTATTTATTGTAATTTGGTAATCTTTTAGATGGAGGCTGTATATCTCTTCCTTAAATATTGTGACTTGTTGGTTAAGCTAGAGAACTTATGGTCTTGGACAATCAGTGAAGGGTTGTGGGAAGAAGTAGGCGATTTACCTTTCAAATCTCCAGCTCCAAATTCCCAGTTTTAGCATAGTATCAGAGCCACACCCTGTTTAAATTGGATTTCTACACATCACACCATGAGCGGAGAAAAAATGAAGTTTGTGACTAAACCACATTTTCCATACTACTTCCATCCTTTGGAAGGACCTGGTGTGATCATAACGACGACAGTATTTGATGATAAAAACTACGATCTATGGGAACGAGCCGTGAAAATGGCCTTGAAAGCCAAAAACAAATTGTGCTTCATAGATGGAAACTTGACGAGGCCCACACTAAAGGAAGGTGAAGGATTTTCTAAAATGGATGCATAGGACATGGTTAAATCAATACTATGCTCATGGTTGTTAAACAAAATCGACCCAAAATTATGCATGAATATAGCTTACTCGGATACGACTAAGATCATATGGGATGACATGAAGAAGAGATATGCCATGGAAAATACTCCCACAATTCACCAACTAAAAGCCAACATTGCAAATTGCAAACAAGGTGACTTAGATGTTGGTGACTTCTACTCAAAATTGTTAAACTATCTAATCTTGTGAAAACTCCCATGTGTACTTGTAGCAGCTGCGAGTGTGGAGCAGCAAACAAGATTATAGCAATGTATGGGCTTGAATATGATTTGTACTCGATAATTAGGAGTTAAATTTTGGTCGAAATGGGTTATATTACATGTGACAAGATTTTCAACATTACACAACAAGAACAAAATCACAAACAGATTATGATTGGACGTGACAACCCAGGTGAGACCGAGATAGCATTTACAGCCAAGGAATAAAGCAATGCTTACAAAATATGTGATCGCTATAGCCATGAAGAAGCAACATGTTATGAAGTCATCGGATATCCCCCCAGGTTGGGGGTCTCGTGGACATGGAAAAAGGGGCCGAGGTGGACGCAGCTCGGGCAAAGGAGGATGATTTAATGGCAAAGGTAGAGGAGGTAACAGCCGCAGCGGTCCACCAAAGAACAGGCCCAAATCCAGCTTCTGGAACTAGTGGGCTAAGTAGAGCAATCAAAGGAGAGGCTGGCCCAGTAAACATTCTTGGGCTCAGCGTTAAGCAAGTCCAGTTCCTACTGAGTTTCATCATTGGGCCCGCATCCGGTTATGAAAAACTTTCAAGTAATGTTAGGTGGATGCTTGATAGTGGCGCTTCGAATCATATGGCCAGTGATGTCACTTGGTTGAATAAGGTTACAAAAATATCTCTGGTGGCAACTGGGCTCCCAAACGAGACATATATTATGGCTAGTGAACAGGCTTGGTGGCCTTGGAGTAAGTAATGGAATTTAAAAATGCTTATATTCCCCTAAATTAAACTGTAATCTTGTATTTATGTATAGGTTCTGTAAACAATTAAATTGCTTAATTAGTGACATACTTTGATGATTTCTGTGTGATACAGGGTTGCACTTTGGGGACTCTGATTGGAGCAGGTGAGCAAAGAGAAGGCATCTACTATTACAAGTGGCCATCATTCAATCAAGCTAATGCGGTTAATACAAGGTGTTTATGGAACAAACATCTGGTGCACCCATCAAATGATGTATTTTCCTTGCTTCCTAACAATTTAGGTTAGCTTTTGGTTTACATAAAAATAAGGAAGAGTTTACAAGATATGTCGACATGCAGAACAAACCCGCAATAAATTTCCTATTCGCAATAATAATACAAAGCATGTGTTTGATTTAGTTCATTGTGACATTTGAGGTCCATATAGAGTTCCATCATGTTATAGGGCACACTATTTTGTAAGTGTTGTTGATGATACAAGTCGGGCCATCTGGGTATATTTGATGAAGGACAGAATCAAGGCAAGGAAACTACTAAAGGAACTCATAATTATGGTCAAAAACCAATTTGACAAACATGTCAAAGTGGGTAAGAGTGACAAAGGGCGTGAATTTACTTCCCGGCCTATGTAAGAATTTTATTGTGAATATGGAATTTTACGTGAAAGTAGCTGCATTGACATGCCTCAACAAAATGGGCGGGTTGAACATAAACATCATCATATTTTAAATGTGGCAAGAGCATTTAGATTCCAAGGAAACTTACCTGTCTAATTCTAGGGTGAATGTGCTCTTACCGCGGCCTCCCTAATAAATCAGACTCTTTCCAAGTTCCAAGTTGCTAAAAGGAAAAACACTTTATGAAATTCTTTTTCACTGCAAACCATCATATGAAGGGCAACATGTTTTTGGTACATTATGGTTTGCCCAAAATAATCCAAGAACTAAAGATAAATTTCCCACAAGAAGTCGAAAATTTTGTTTGTTGGTTACCCCTTTGGTAAGAAGGGATGGAAAGTGTATGTGTAAACGCAAATTTCGAGGCTAAAATAAATTAGACAAGAAATTCAGCAACAAATTGAATTTTTGTATTGATTTTGTATATGGGTACAATCTCTGAGTATTTGTTACAAGTAAACAAATAAAAGTCCTCTGATTCGATCTCCTAATGATTTGAGTATTCCGAGGGCTTGATGCTTGATCTCGGTTGATGCAAATCAGCTGAAGAACTCTGAAGGTTGTTCTTGATTTTGATATAGAAGTAGCTGATTATGATTTCTGAAGCTCTGCAAGTCTTGATCC
>NCQV01134732.1:0-17610 GCA_002740545.1 Lophocereus schottii | reverse complement strand
CAGTATACTTTGCTGAAAGGCAGAAAAATCAGGGGCATGTGGGACATGCTGGTTAGTAAATTGTGCCTGCTCATCACTTATGGACCAACTCATGGAAATTGGTTAATTGGGGCATGGCTTGACCAAGCTCTACTATTTTAGGGATACCTACGAGATGTCAGTATCTTTGCATCTTTCAAACAGAATTTGCACAGGTAGAAGAGTATCGAATGGAATTTCTCAATAGTTATGTTGGGGGTTTGAAATAAGCATGCCTGTTTAATAAAATTGCTTATGGGAAATTTGTATGGTTAAAAATATCAACATTGATATGTTCGAGTCTTATTTGTGTCCTATTAGAAGCAAACTCTAGGAGGAAATCTTTCTTGGACAAATTTAAAATGTTGCAAAGCCTCCGTTAATATGTTAATTATGCTGGTCCAGCTATCACAAATATGATTGACTGTTACTATGGCCGCATACCATGTATGTAAGTGCATTAAGATCTGATTAAATGGTGCATATTGATCCTGTTTGTTTCAACAAAGTTTTTACTTGAACAAAGTTTGCTGACATTAGAGTTTGAGGACTTGAATGTCCTTCACTACCGTGTCAGCCCACAATATATGCTGTATCTGTATTGCTGACTAATTAATGTGATCCTGAACAGGGAATTGCTATAGCTCTGAAATGTGGAGCAACCAAGTCCCAATTTGACAGCACGGTATGCCATCATCATTCTCTTCTATGTCCAGAGAGATGAATTTGTTAAGAGAATCTCCTTCATTCTCATTAAGTGTCCTTGTCCAGCAAGCTATGAACTCCATAGTTTCTTCTCATGTTCTCACCCTCACTCTTACCTGTCAGAACGGTTATGGTTGTAAATTGAGGTCTGCGATATTACGCCTTGGCTTCTTGACTCAAATTCTTACCAAACTTTTCCTACGCATCTGTTTGAATATGTTTTTCCCATTTATTTTGTTTGTCGGGAGTCCCTCATGCATTTGCTTTGATTTTACTGCCACCTGCTGGTCATACTTGCAAAATGAAGGAAAAGATCAGTTGGAGACTTACAGTTTTAGATTTGTTTTTTGCCTCCTAAATCAAGTTAGTGACTCTTCATCCAGGTGGGCATACATCCTTCAGCAGCTGAAGAATTTGTGACAATGAGGGACCCTACAAGGCGTGTTTCAGGTGCTCCCAAGCCGAAGACCAATCTTTGAGACTGTTTGCTTTTATTCACAGCCTCACTGGATATTGACAAAATGGATCATTCAGAAAGCGAATGCATGGAATAAACAAGATGTAGTTGGCAAAACTGGGCAAAAGGCACTGTTATTTACTTCAATTCGAACCATTCGTTTAGTGTTTTGGGCTTTTTTTTAATGCATGAGAGTGATTGTCATAGTCTTCTAAATGGAATTTTTGGGTTTTGCCGAATGTGAAATGGAAAAAAAATTACCCCTTCTCTTCTGGATGAGGCTGTAAGCACAATGAGCTGGCTGGTGGCTTAGAGAGTGCTTGAAGCTGGCTTGAGTCAAACCAAGCCCTGGCTTGGGCAAGGAAACCGAGCCTAACCTCGATCCAAAGCCTGCTCAAAAGCTCTATGGAGCTCAGCTTGCCTGCCTGACTTTTTCTTTGTGTTTTTGGGTCCTCTTTCATGCGTTAGTTATTGTGAGTGTAACATCAGTATTGATAGCATTTTGTTCCAGTCGGTTTTTGAATTCATGGCATGATTCAGAATTCAATGTTGAATTTTGTGATGTTGGAAATATATCCAAGCCAAAAAAAAGAGGGGGAAAAAAAGGAGGATACTGACTGGGCAAGGTGCCCCACCACATCAAAAAAAAACAAAAAAGAGAGAGAACAAAAGGATACCAGGTCTAGCAATGTGCGTTTGTGTCCAAGCCTAAGCCTAGTTTCTCCAAGTTGGCGAGCTTCTTCTAGTTAAGCCTGAACCCAGCTCAAATCTGGCGAGGTTGATCCTTATCCAAGCAAGCTGGGGTTTGACTCGACATAAGATAATCTGCATTTACATCCATATTTCCGGCAATAAATTGATTAGGTCTGGTTCGAATCTATGCAAGCCATACATGGGGCATTTGCACTGATGAAAGGGTTCCTATTTCAATCTAAAAGCGAGAGTTAATTAAAGGTAATTTTTAAAAATTTCGCAATTTACTCATTTTCCCCCGTTATTTTTTTTTTTTGAAGGGGAGGGGACACGAGGAGAGATTACCAGTGAACGGGGGAAACATGAAAATTTTGCCCGTTTGATCAATATTTGCATTCCATAATCTGAATTCTAAGCATATTATATCTAATTTAATGCAATACAAAAATCCTACCCCATCCCTTGACAAGGGTCCAAATCTTCTTCTTCCATCAATACAGCCTCCTTTATTTCTTGCAACATTTTCAACACTTGCCACATGTTTGGCCTGTGCTCGGCAGAGGCCATGCTACAAGCAATGGCCACCTCCAGGAGCATAGCCAGCCTATTCTCATCCGTACCTCCATCATCAAAATCCCTCGTTGATCTCACCCATTGTACTATATCGGCAGGTGTCAAATACGGATGTTCTGATGGTGCTTTGCCGGTCAACAGCTCAAGTAGCAGCACTCCGAATGCATATACATCTGATTTTGGCGTTGCTTGAGAATCTGACTTACGGATCTCTGGTGCTTTGTATCTGTAAGAATCCAGATCAGTGTCTGATGAAGGTGTGGGTTCTGTCAACACACTTAGGCAATAGTCTGTAACACAGGCCTCAAAATCGGACCCTAGGAGAACGTTTGAGGATTTGAGATTGCCATGAACTAGTCTCCAAGCTTGGTGGATGTATGAGAGGCCTTGCGCTACATCCTCTGCTATTTTCAAGCATGATGTCCAGTGCAAAGGCTTTGAGCGGGCTGATTTAGAACCTGCATGACAAGCAACAAAGCTCGTTTTCAGCTATTACGTATCAAACAAAGACAATATGCTATGAGAACGGGAAACAGGAGAAGCCCAGTAATATTCATTATCAGCTAAATAAGCAGAGAAATCTAACCTTAAAGAGATATGATGCCTCACCCACTCTATGTCCACAAGGGAATGTTGAAAGGAAAGCAGATATAGAACAGTATCTTGAGAAACCAACTACAAGCAAATGTTTTTGCAAAAAGGTGTTTGGCTAGACCGGAAACTGCAGAACTGCATTGACTAGGCTCATTGGCAATTTTTCCTATCTAACCCCAGTATTATTTTCTGCTGTGTAATCCATGTTAACTAGATCATTCGGAAAAGTAACTCTATGATTAGAGTGCTCGGATTAGTTTATAAAAGAAAGTGTCGATGAATGATGAAAAATAGAAGGATGCCTTTTCAAAGCAATCCTTGAACGTGGTAGTATCACGAAGTGGATTATTACTTGTTCGTGTGGTAACTGAGGTTCTACAGATACCCTTGGCGCACCATATCCGAGGGTGTTGGTGATAGCCCAGTTGGTCAAGCTCTGGTGTATAATTTCAGTGACCTTACAATTCCTCTTCCGGTTTCCCAGATTCATTTCAAACAAAAACTACAGAAAAGTGATTTCTTGGAACACAAGTTCGCATCTTGCTCTGGAAAACCAGATTGGCTGGCAAGTACATCAACCATCCCTGAAATTCAGTAAGTCAGGACATTCTCTTCATCCCTCCACTTCTGTATTCTTTGATATAAAGGCATGCTGGAGGATTCAAGAATGTTTAGGTAACCCTCTCCAGCTTAAATAATTTTGTAATGCGGCCGTAGGCATCCAAATGGTTGACCTCATTGTAAACACTTCGACACAGAATAAGTGAGTCGTCTGATTATTTGTGGCAGAAATTAAAGGAGCTTCCAAAATCTGCTTATATGGGTTGGGTAGATGAGAAATCCACTAAATCGTGGATGGAAGATCCTAGAACTACAGGTATAGGAAAAAAGCAGGCCAAGTAAAAGCTTAATATCCCCAAGGCATGAAAAGGTACTGCTGGTAAAGTGCAGACTCTGTGTAACCAGAAATCAACTCACACCGAAGTATGATCATCGATCAGCAAAGTTTTATAGTTTTGCAATCTGGGCAAGTTTTGATATGCATGCACTGCTAGGAATATGTGGACTATGATTATTATTATCCTGAACAGATTATATCCCTCAAGAGAATAGTCATAAGCAAAAGATGAATGCAGGAAATGGCCTACCACAGCAACTTTTAAATTGATTGTCTCATTCAAGAATTAACGACATTAACAACAACGACAACCAGATGAGGATGCCATTCGAGTAGGGGTTGAGGTGACCCATATGTCTACCCCTTAAGAATTAGCAAGAATATTATTACATTGCAGTTGCAGACAAGATAAATTTTAGTTACATGTCTGCATTATTCAAAGGCATCAATTTCAATTACCAACGCTTGCCATACTGCAAGATTCCCCTGTCTGGCACCACTACTGAGTTTTATATTGAGTGCACCACCAACCAATTCCAAGCTCTCCATCACTCCACATCTATGCACCTGTATCCATAGCCTACATGCTACAACACTTTAGTGTAACATGTGAATCGCACATCAAAGTTTAACTAGCAAAGCCAAACACAACATGATAATACAACACAAATTCGGACAACAGTATTGAAGACACAAATGGGTAAAATTCAACAGAGAATTCACATGCATTGATCATAGACCAGTAAATTTTGTATTTTCAAAAATGATGCACAATTGACACGATTATCAAATAGGTCAACCCGACTAGCCGAATTGCCAACACTAAATCAAACAAGAATGATTCACAATGAAGCTGCCCAAGTTAATCCAGTGAATAATTCACAAAATGAAGAAAGAGCGTAGGATTGAAACTGACCATGGATGAGAGAGAAAAGACTGCCATTGGGCTGATAATCATAGACCAGAAGCCTTTCTTCCTTGGCCTGAAAATACGCCCTGAGTGGCACCAAATTAGGATGACGTAGCGCACCCACTGATTCCATGTGCCTCTCGAACACCATTTTCCCTGCACCCCCAATCTTGGTCGCATCAAGCCTCTTCACGCAAACAATCAGACGGTCGTCAAGCACCGCCTTGTACGTGGTCCCAATCATTCCTCTTCCCAGCAGCTCCGCCGACGCTCGCATCAGCTGGTCCAGCGAGTAAAGCTGCGCCTCACCAGCACAGAATACCAAGCTCCCGCTCTTCCCCACCTTCATCATCTGTGCACTCTTCACCTTCTCTTCTCTCTCCTCCTCCAACCTCATTACCGCCGCCGCCCCCGCCGTCGCCGATAAGTCCGACACCATCGTCGCCTCCACTCCAATCTCTGTCCTCTGCTTCTTCACCGCCATCGCAAAGCATACGATCGACCCAATCAGTAAAAACACACCCAAAGAAAACCCTAAAATCACCGCCGTTCGTCGGTGTTTAATCTGACTCAGGTTAGTCAACTGGACGCCTCGCAGCTGAGAGTCATTCGCCACTGCCGCCGCCGGCGGCGGTGGCAGCGGTGTCCGAGTCTCCGCCGCCGTGATAGGGCGGAAGAACGGTCTCTTGGAATCGCATTCTCTTTGCACAATCTTTCCGCAAAGTCTAGGGTTTTGAGAATAACAAGACGAGTCGAACTGCGAGAGTACAGGGGTTACTGGTACTGGGCCACTGAGATTGTTGAATGAAACGTTGAAGACTAACAATGTGGACTGATTCAACGCCGGAATGGGACCCACGAAGGCGTTGAACTCGACTCGGAGGTAGTACAGCCGGGTAAGCCGAGTCAACCAGGTGGGCAACTCGCCAGTGAAGTCGTTGTGGGATAAATCAACGGTTCTGATTCTGTGGAGGGACGCAATCGACGGTGGGAAATGCCCAGTGAAGTGGTTGCCTTGTAGGAAGAGCGCTTTGAGGTTGAGGAGACCAGAGAGGTCAGGGAGTGAGCCGGCGAGCGAGTTGTTGCGGAGACTCAGAACTCGGAGCTGGTCAAGACGAGTCAACGAGTTGGGTGGGAAAATGCCGGCGAGGTTACGGGATTCAACGATGAGACGAACAACTTTATAGCCAAAGCATTGTACGCCTGGCCATTTGCAGTGGGAGAGAGAAGCGTTGAAGGAGAGGTGGTCGTGTAAGTCGGCTTTTTGTTTGAAGGACAAGAGAGCTTCTGCGTCAGGGGGTAGGACGACTGAGGTTGAAGACGAAGGGAGTGGGAGGAGAGAGAAAATGAGGAGGAATTGGTGAAGGAAGAGTCTGGGTTTAATTCTGATCAGCATTGTTCAGATGGGAAATTGGAGGTTGAAGGTGAAGTGAGGGGCATTTGGAGGGGTGAGTAGGAATGAATGAATTGATGAATGAGAAGGAGAGAAGGGGTACGGTTAGTGGATGTGACAAGGAGGCCATGGATGGTAGTAGTGTTGGGACGTCAGAGAATCACGTGAATGTGTGGGGAAACGAGCTGACTCCAGGACGGACTGAAACTGAATGACTGGATGTTTTTGTTTGGCTTTTCTTTTGGAGGAACCTCTCTGGAGTTGGGATTCCATTTCCAGTCCACTACTGCTTGGGTTGCTGTTCATCATTGAAGAAGATTGTAATTTTAATCATTTGGAGGGATGCATCAGACGATCCTGTTAAAGAATAGGATGCATACATATGGAATATCTTATAATCAATTATCAGGAAGACTAATTGTTTTCGTACCTAAATATGTACATGTTACACTCTTACACATCCCAGATTCCCAACATTTTGCATCCATCTACTGCATGCATGGTACATTCTTTCTTATATCAAGCAAATAACAAATGGTGGCTGTTTTGCCACGGTTCGAGTTTGACATTCTCTGGAGTGAATTGTCTAAGTAGACCGGGGAGGAGCTTGGAACTGCTTCCTCAAGGCCTGTTACACTCCAATGTGACAGACAATGAATGAAACACCCGGACTGATTGTCGATTTATGAGAGACAGTCTTAGGAGACTTTCTTCAGCCATCTTACATGCCCTGTGCCTTCTATCTTGCTGATGGTTTAACCAAGATCATTCCTAAAAGTGTTGCGTTATGACCTTTCTACTCTGGCTATGTCCAGTTAATTAGCTCAGTGTGTTACAAGGATCCAAATGTCTAGGAGTTGTTCATCGAATAGTCAGCTATATTACGGAAGATCAGCTGTATGCAAATGAAATATGTTGTACATAACTCAGTTTTTAATACATAACTCAGTTCTTAATACCCCTGCAATTAACTTGATCCTCTTCGTTCCTCTTTCAACTATATTTATTGTCAGCCAGTGAAACTTAGCTCTTTGTTCAAACCCTAACCCTCTCTCAGCATGATTGGCGGTCAAGGCCAAAAACGTGGCCACTAACAAGAATTGCTCGCAGTCAACGTTGGTCTGTGATGGTCAATGGTTGCAAGCAATGGTCAATGACGATGCATGGGGGAGAAAGTAGTCGTTTGCTAAGATCGTTCCAGGTGTTATGATTGCGGGATAGGTGAGGTATTTATCAACCAAGAACATTGAGCACTCTGACCTTTCAGGGCATCATGGATTTGCCCCCGTTCAGCGTTTATCTGGACGATATCCGTCAGACAGTTCACAGAGAGCGGAAAGAGAACAGAATTCTGATGATGCATTCTGAGTCTTAATGGTCTGGCGAACACAAACTAACTAATTTCATCAGTTAGATTACAATGAGTACTGAGCAGAAAGAGCTAAAGTTATCATGAAACAGCCAGGGCCTCTTGGCTCCTACAAAGTCTTTATTGTATAAAATCAAAACAGAACAAAAAGGAAACGAAAACAAGTAATAGAGAAAAACAAATATTCATATTCAAAAAGAACATATCACAGGCTCCTAATGATGAAAGTAAGGTTTACAAGGGATGATACTGTATGCTTCTGAATAAGGGCAAATATGCGGTGTTGCAAAGAAGGCTGTACATTCTACCACTGATCGTTGAAACGGTAGATCAGGGATGCAATTGTTTCTGACATCCAGAACTCCTTGGTTAATCAGCATTCGACAGTAAGGCCCAACTTGAGTGAAGTAATTATTCGATAGCGATAAATTACCCAAATAAGGAAGATGACATATAAGGTCTGGCACCATTCCATACAGCAGATTCGAGGAAAAGTCCAGCAGCTCGACTCTTTGCAAACAGGCAAGCGAAAATGGCAGAGGACCGGTGAGCAGGTTGTTGCTGATATCGAAAACTGTGACCTGGTTGAGGAATCCAAGCTCGTATGGCAAACAACCACTTAACTGGTTGTTCAGCAGCAAGACTTCATTCAATGCTGATAAAGCTTTGGCAATGCCACGTGGGATTGGACCGGAGAATTTGTTATTGGCTAGGGTGAGATATAGTATGTGGGTGTTTCCTAAGGTAGGGGGCAATGTTGACAAGAAGTTGTTGTCATTTAGGAACAGAACTTCAAGGTTCTGAGTGAAGATCGCAGGAGTAATCATGCCTGAAAAGAGGTTGAATCTAATGTCTAAGAAAGTAAGACCCTCCATGCCCACAACGGCTTGTGGGAAAGGACCAGTAAACTCGTTGTTACTTATATCAAGCTCGTAGAGGTACTTGAGCTTGGCTATGTTGGGTGAGACCGCCCCACCAAAGTTGTTCGAGTTGGCATGGAAGAGGGCTAGGTCAGGGAGCTGGTCGATGAACCCATCTATCGTTGGAGCAGTTAGGCCATAGCCATTGAAATCTATGGACGCTACTGCAGTGGCACTCGCATTGTCAGGTGGGATGTCACAGAAGAAGCCTTTGTAACTACAGATGTCAGAACCAACCCATGTTTTGGTGATCCCGAGAGGGTCTGAAGTTATGATGCTTTTGAATTTTTGTATGGCAGGATAAACCACGGCCAGCCTTTGGTCCGCGAAGACCAGGGTGGTGGAGATGGATGGCGCGAGTTGTGATGATGGTGGGAGGACTTTTGGGGCTTGAGCAATCAGAGGTGGCACTATGGGGGTGATTAGAGGCAGTTGTGGGCTAGCTGGAGGCGGATCACGACCAGTGGCACAGCCATATGGCCAAAATGGGAAGCAAGAAGAACCCCTTTGCCATGGCCAGAAGCTTTTGCGGTGGTTCACTTTAGATTTAGTGCTTTCTCCAACAATGAAGTTGATTTGAATACAAGCCACGAGAAAAAAGATCTTCACGATTGACATTTTGGAGCTTATTAAGGGAAGATTCTTCTTGGTTTTCTTGTTTGTTCTATGTATTTGTTTGCAAGCTGAGGAAAGTTGGCTGTCTTGTGGCATATAAAGTTTGTAAGAAGTGGGCTGTGCAGAAATACATATAGCAGAAGATTTGTATTCATTTGGAACATATGTCGTACTCCATTCTCAAACGGCGTCATTGGTTAGAATTACATGGTGTTTTTAATTATGACTCCACCGAAAATAGGACACATTAGTGGAGAACTCATTCAAAGTTTAAGCTTTTGATCTGTTGAGATATATAATTTGGATACATAATCATGATGTAATGTAACCCATGATTCAGTGGAACAACATTCACCATCATTTCTAAATTTAGTGGCGTGAATTGATTTAGTAGATTCCTTAATAGTGAAATTCATATATAACGGTTAAGCATAACAATATCTGCCGTCAATCAGTCAAATTACCTCACAAAACACGAAATATGTATGACACATACATTTTGGTGCATAACAAATCACATGAAGTCGATTTAGGATATTGTCCCAATATACATTTATTTTTATTTGAAACAATTTAAATATTATGCGTCAAATGAGGCAAAATACTTAATCTCTAAAAATCAGATTTGAGAAAAACGTTCTATCACAGAAATAAAGGTATCCGATATACGGTTGTAATAGCTTTAGATTTGCTATCTGTAAGTTTAAGTAACTTTTATTTAACCAAGCAACATCATAATAAAGATTAGAAAACCTGTGAATTACACCATCTGACAAAGATGCAGAGTGCTCCAACATATTGATCATAGCATGGCCGGTGGTGGAGACATAATACTTGTTGTTAATTATGTGTATAGAAGTATTTTAGTAGAGCAGAGCAACCCACAGCCAAGAATTATAGGATGAAGAAACGCTTTAGCTGCGCCATTTTAAAATGTTTCTTTTTTTTCCTTGTCTCTTTATATTCCTTTCGGCTCCTTTTTGTAACAGTGCGTTTGCTTGACACACAAGATCTACAACTCAAAGTACTAAAATTTAGGACCTCATTTGTCTGTCATATATTTTACGTCCGTTTTTCATTGAAATGAGATATATTGTGTCGAATTTAATTAACTGATATTGAGTTGAAACAAACTCAATATAAAATGGGCTTATTTAACTATATCGTTTAATATAAAATTATGTAATAATACATACCAATTTTACCATAATAGTACATACCGACCTAGATTGAGTGGTCTGATACAGCATTAATAAGATTGATATGAATGAAGGGGTTTTTAGGGTTGAAGATTTTAATACTTTGACCGGACGAATATGGTAGTAGTAGAACAGTGCTATTCACTGTGTTGAGGCTGGCATCTTGGTCTGTCATACACTCATGGAGTCTTAGCTGTCACTAAATTCATGGTGGTTGGGTCGGGCAATTTTGTAACCTACTTTTATTTTAGGTGGACATAGACCAATTACGGGACAGGGGAAAGCAAGTTACTGATATTATCATGCTTTTATTTTTAAAGCGTGACTTGCCCCCACTTCGAGCCCGCGAGTCGAAGCCTGTCATAGTGGGACTGCCTTTTTCATGTTCACATTTGTTTGTGCGTACAAAATTGGGCTGCTTATCATTAGTTGTTGCATGAGTTAGATTAATTAAATTAGTTCTTTGCTTTTTGGTCTTGGAACCTCCATTTTATTGAAATCGAGATACTATTGGCCTAATTAATTCCTTTTAAGTCATTTTTTGTCAATCTAAGTAAACAAGCAAACAAGCTTTACGGTCATTTTATCATAGTAAAACAGAAGAGCTAATAAACAACCAAAATTGTCATCTAAATTTTCTAAAGCGGATCGAAAAGCAAAACTAAGAAAGCAGAACTGAGAAAATTTGACATGAATTATATATATAAGAAAAAGGAAACAGAGGAGAGACAAGGCCGAGAAGAAATGCTTGATGTCAATGTTCGATCGCCGTAGATGGTGTTTGAGCCCGCAGACCCGAAGATGCAGGACAACGCGGATGACAAAATATGGTGGGCCGATGATGACATTTATTCTACGGGCCTGCTTCGTTATACAGGCCCATTGCACGAGGCCCCTAACATGTGCTTCTGCCTTATTGGCATTAGATTGGGTCGGGTTGGGTTGGACTAAGGCTTATAAATCCAATGACTTTGGATTTGGGTCTCACCGAATTCGGTTCAAACTTTAACTTTTAAATTTTTTTTTTTCCTGCTTATTTGGGTTGAATTCAACCTACTGTTTTCCCTAGGTTGACTTTTTGTCTTGCGGGGGTCCTAATAATGTCAAAATTTTGTTTTTAAGAATTAATAGTGTTTTTACTGATTGAAAAGTTATATTCTTGTGGAACAAAATCTTCAAGCTTTTACCTAGCTCTCTCTACATTAGCTCTAATTAGAATTTCACCCAACTGCTTTATTGTTACATTATCTTATTAGCTTTCTAATTCCTATATCATACTTCTACGGGTACCGATAAGTTATACAAGCATACACACATTAAAACATATTTATATGACAAATACACATAATTTAAGAGTGCCACATGACTTGCGTGAGTAAATACCCTTAAAAATACAACATAAGTTGCTTCAAACTTCACCGCTTTTGATGTGAACTCCAATTTAGAAATATTTTGATCCATACTCCATGTTCTACACGAATTAACATATGATTTCAAAGGCTATGAAGAACAAGTATTAGACACGGGACATCAATCTCTTGGCCCAAAAAAGAGGCCCGCCTCCCCCCGACGAGATGGCTAAGAATCTAAGATACCTGTTTTTTAGTGACCTGTACTGTATTAATCAACTTGATTTAAATTTATAATTTAACTGAACTAACTTCTTTACGATTTAGAGGCAACAGATTTACATCGAACACCCCCACCCAATATTAGTAAAGCCAACATTTTGGGATAATCCAGATTTTGGCAAAGTACAGCTGGAGTTCAAATGGGAATAGCTAAAAGTTAAGGCAAATTTGAGCTCAAAGTGTTGCATATGCGTTAACACAAAACTGACAGGGTTGCTTGAAAGCTACAACAACATGACATTTTGGGACTGGTTCAAAATTCGTTATGGGCTGCTCAGCACAACTGTACCCTATTGTGGCACTGGCTGCCAATATTGTCTAAATAACTATTTTTTATCTTGACTTGTTCATCCCGGAATCTAATCCTGTCACCTACATTTCTCTCTCCCATTCTTCTTGTAATTGTCAATTATTCACTCCTGGTGATATTTGTGTATGTGTTGTTGTCTTATCTTTGGATCGAACATGCAAAAATCAAATTCGTTTTTGACCTTGAGGAGGTAGGAAAACGCAGCCTTCCTGTGACCACAGACAGTATGAATTGAAGAAGGGGAAAAGGATGCAAAATTCATAGAATGCATGCATCCATCTAGTTAATAAATGGTTTCGCCGTCAAATTATAATACGGAGAAATTTCTGTCAAAAAATTAAAATAATAATAATATAGAGACATTATTTATACTTGACTGGGACCTTCAAATTTATACCTAAATCGATAGGTGAAGATTTAATGCCTAGGAATTTAACATAGAGGTTAACACAACTTTTTTATTTTATTCTTTTTTTCATGATTGCACATTTGATTTGAGCCTTAATTAAGTGGATTGAGTTTAACCATCTAGAGGATGAGGCATCTATAGATATACATTACATAAGACCCATATTCTAATCCAAGTTGAAATATTAATCGTTAAATTTTATCGTGTAAGTAAAAAAAATTCGCGTATGGTAATAAATTTACACAAGATAATGGTCCCAGACGGCAAAGTTAGTTGTTTAGGTAGTGGATGGCCTTTCGGATAGCGGATAACTGCTTAGGTAGTTGATAACGTTTCTAATTTAGTTGTTAGCAGATGCTGTTTATATGAGCAGTTGAAATAAATTTGTTCGGTAAATTAGCTGTTAGGTTAGTTGATTAATGTAAATTGACATAAAGGGATATATAAATGATTTCCACATATAAGATTTTCAAAGGATATTTTTTGACCAAAAGATATGAAATGTTACTTTTGAATACCAAAAGCTAGCAGTGTTAGCTTTTCAGAGATGCTGCTTAAAATGTTAAACGCGACTTGAAATGCTAGTCAAAACACTAGGTTATCAAATACTAAAAATTGACTAATTAGTATATTGACTTGATTAAAATACTAAGTACCACTCAAAATGCTGTTGCCAAGCAGAACTAATATATGTATGTAAAGTGATGCACCTATATGTAGTTGATTGGAATCCTCCATGCAAGATATAATAAATATATATATCGATGCATTATGCATAGCAATGCGACTAGATGCATCTATGCAATGGATATAATACATGTCTAATTGCCGGATGCATCTTAGGACAGGTTAGAAGTGATCATTGAAATGGATGGTGGGTCTTATACTGGATGAGATCGTTAAGAGCATCCACATTGGTGATCCAAGAGTTTGGATTACAAGTAGAGGTCCATATCCTCTACATCATCCCATAAGTCAATTTTTTCTTTCTTCTCTATATTTCATGAATCACCAAATAAAATAATGCTTTGTGGAATCCACTGCTAATATATCATTGGTCAAACGTTTTCAGAAAAAAGTTTTAACACTTACTTGGCAAAAAAATAAAAACAAAAAAGGATGATGAGCGGATCATGGCCATGAGTTGGACCGCGGGGTGAGCTGAAAGGATCACCATTGTATGTCATTTTCTGGACCGCGGACAGAATTTTGGATCACAATACTAGCAATGCAGGTGCTTTGAGAAAAACTAAACAATATCTTTCCTTTTCTCAACCATTGTGGAAGGTCATAATAAATGTCGAAACATAAGTTAGAATAAAATATCAGCACTACGGAATTTTTTTTTTTTTAAAAAAAAAGACACTATGAAATAATACGGCATTAACATAAATTCAGGTCATGGTTAAAATATATAGGTTTTAAACATATCTAAACGAATTGGGTAGGGTATGAATTATGCATGATATGGTGGCAGAACAATACAAAGAACAAGAGCTCAAAATATCTGCCGAGCCTCCGGTACTTGCATCCTTTACCAGGTAGCATTAAGCCTTTCAAAGTATAGTTTTCATGCATGGGGTAATTTTTCTGTGGAAAAAGGATTCTGTGTGTTAGGAATAGTGTTCCTGTGTACCGACTACCGAAGATTAGAAATGTACTCCGCTCTGGATAAACATGAGGGGCATGAATGGGGCCAATTGCTCTTGTTTAATTTGTCTGACAGCGTCATACTTGTCCGATGTTGACACTTCCCCTTTAGCTGAGTGTTGCTTCAAGGATTTGGCTGTTCACAGACAACCAAATAGCCCAATTATTTATGCTAGTAGTATGAAGCATACATATTGCATAGGTTCCTTCTTACTTTATGTAATGATTTAGTATAAGAATTATTGAAATTCAAACTTAAAACTTTTTGCTCGAAATGATTTGACACATATTCAATGTCTATATTGACCAAAAGTTTTACCTAGTGTTTAAAAATTCTTGAAAAGGATGTCCAGTGATGAACATATTTGTACTTGAGACTCAATAAAGATAGACAAGATTTGAAAATCATATGGGATGTCTTTGTTGAATCTGTTCAGAATAGAATTAGAAACTATATAAGTGGTGGAAAACTAGAAATAGTATCACAAAAAAAGTCAATAGGAAATTGAATAAGGATACTTGGAGTAGACACTAGACTCCCACAACGGTATAAGCAGCTGCCCTTCACCTCTCCTATCAAACGATGATGAAGGCGACCCGAATACGATTGGTTAAGACCATACCTCTCCAGTCTCCACCCACAATCGATGAAATGATGCCTAGGGTTTTGTGTAGTGTTTGAGCAAAAACAACATATTCTTTGAACATGACCTCCTAAAACCACAATACATAAATCTACTCTACTCGCATCACTAAAACATCCTAGAAGAATCTGCTTCATTATCTTTTTTCAGTAAAACATACAATGTTATTCCAAAATTGCTCAGAATTAAACCATTTACCTTATGCCATATGGTATAAGAAAATAGAAACTACCTAAATAACCACACAATTTGTAATCTCTCTCGTTAATATTGCCAAAATGCTAGCTGCTGAAGCGCAAACTTTGAAAGCAATTGATCTTGATTCCCTTAACCATTACTTAATCAAGATTCCCTGAATCACCCTACCACCAACGTCTGAGATTTTCGAAATGACAACATTATCCTATTGAAGTATTGAACTGTACATGTGTCTGCCTTGGCGCCTTGCCCAGCTTGAATGAAGTCAGACCCACCAGCCGTCAGCATTAATGTGCAATTGGCAAAGTGTTGTACGTTTGGAATCTTTGCTAGAACTGTTGTTTGCACACCCTGATTCTTGGCCGTAAATAGTAGGGACCCTCTACAGTACCTCGCGCCAGTACTAATAATTAATTATTCCACAGCCGGTATTCGGGTAATACTTATCGATCTAATCGAAGGCCCTGATTTCCACGTATCAGTCTCAATTAATTTTAATTTATTTCAACTTATTTTATAAATTGTTATAAAAAAAGTACTTGTTTTAATTCAATTTAATTAATTTTAACTTACTCCAAATAATTTCAACTTACTTTATACTATTTTAATCAACTTCTACTCATTATACAAAAAAAATTAACCCACTTCAATTCATTTTAATAAAAAATATTCATTTTAATCTATTTTAACCAACTTATATCAATCTTAACTAACTTTATCTATTCATTAATTTATATTTTTTAATAAAAAGAACAGACCTTAATTAATCCTATTACTTATTAGTGGGAATCAATTTCATCAACTCACGCAAACCATCGTTTTCATGAGTCCTCAACCATCATGGAGTATGTGGCATTATTGGTTTAGTAGGATAGGATAATCTAATTCACAAATGTGTAGACTTAGACTTTGGTTCCTTAACTTCTGGGACAAGGGACTAAGTTACATAATTTAAGTTGAAATTTGTTTTGATATTTTAATATTTCTTCCGAAGTTGGCATTTCTAATTCTTTTATTACGTGTAATTCTTCCGAATTTATATCTCCTCTTTCATTGCATTTCTCTCATAATGCAGTTAATTCTTTACAGAATTTGGGGGGGAGGTCATGTATAGTTTCTTATGTATATATTATTTTAAGATATTCTATAATGAAAAATAAGTTATGAAAAGTATATACCATGGAAAACTATAGACACGACACGATAAAGCCAATCAGAATTAGAAGAACATTAATAAGATATGGATCCAAGTTTATCTTCGCATTACTTAGATCACCTTCAACGCGTAAATCAGGTTAGTTCACATTGGATTATGAACAACATCGATTCTAATCAAGGAAATCGAATGAATTCATGTTTGTATGCGGTTGTTTTACATTCGTACATACTACGTACCTGTATTAGTTGGTTTCCGTATTACTTGTTTCTTGGAAATTTGAAGAACAAAGCACATCATTTTCCATTGAATAATCAGTGATTACAACCTATAAACATTGTGTGGTAACTTCATTGATGATAGAAAGTCTACATTACTATTATTAGTCAAAACTTCTAACCCTTTTGCCCAAAAGATAGTTAATTAGGCAACGTACGCTTGATGGATGCCCCAAAAATATCCTTATTTTCCTTGGGAGCATAAAATTGGCAACACATCAAATCAGCAGATTGTGAATATATATTGAAACTTATGAACCACTGATTTCTAATATGATTGATGGTAGCGGCAGGGACAACACACCATAGATATGCAATCGCGAAATTTTGTCGTCTAAAATACGCCGCAGTAGAAAAATAACACTGTAGATCGATATGATTAAGGAGCTCTAAGTGCAAAAAATCCCTGGTTTCTCCATAGGGACGCCCTCCTCTCTACCCTATGCAGATGCTGGTAATGCCACTGCTAAGTTGCTCAGGACCGAATCACTGCACACTTAGGTTGTTTGCAACCATCACTTCTTGAGATGTGCTCAGACGCCAGCTTCAGGGTTAAAATCTACTCCTTTCAAAACTTAAATTAATAAAGAAAAATTAATATTTTAGATAAGATAATTTTTATGACAATTTCGATAAAAAATATTGATAACATTTTTAAATTTTTTCAGTGAAAGAATTTTCATACATATTTACAAATTGTGAAGATTTTGAAGGAGATAGGTTGAAGTTGAAATTTGTTTGTTACAGTGAATTAAAGTAGGTTGAAATAGATTAAGGGAGTGTTTGGTGAGCAAAAAAGGGTTGGGAACTTGAATCCTCAAGTTTCAAGTTCTACTCCCTAATGTTTGGTGATAAATTTGGAAAAAGGAACTTGATACTTGAGGGGATCAAGTTCCCCCATAAACCCCTGCAACTTGAACCCTCTTATCATTGGGGGGTTTCAAGTTCTCATCCCCGGGGTTCAACATTGTTGGTGGTGGTGGTGGTGGT
>NCQV01134731.1:154-12142 GCA_002740545.1 Lophocereus schottii | reverse complement strand
CATATTCTCAGAAGTTTCTGTGGATGTCTTGAAAACCACCTCCGACGTTTATGTACATAAATATGGCCACGTACAGAAATAAGTTAGCCTAGCATTGGATCACCCTGAACCGACCCCAGCATAGTCCTTTATGGTAGTTATTGGTTGCGTTGCTAGGCGTGTCATCCCATTTTTTCTCATATCTGTGTCCGGGGAAGTGGTTGGATCTCCAAATTGGAGTCTTACAGATCTAACTTGAGAGGCCTTTTCACTTGAATTTTTTGCCATATCCTTTGTAATTCTGTCACCCGTGTTTGATGGGACTCATGACATATATGTAACTTAGCGTAGATGTCATTACATTATGAAATGTTGGGGTATTGCAGTTTACTGGAGCCATCTTGCAGCATTATCGGACAAACTGAGAAGTCTTTTATGTACGTTGCGGTCAACTGATAGCTATGCTGAACACAGGTAATTATGGCAATGAGGGCAAAAGGAGGGGACCAGGCTGTATTTTATATATTACAACGTGCCCGTGAGCTATACATATCTAAGCTACAGGCAAGTGCTGAAGCTGACCAACTTGCTTCTTTGTTTGCTGAGTGTGCGATTGCTGAAGCTCAACCTGCAAGAAGTGAACCAACCCGCTCTCCATCACCCTCACCGTCATTCTCAATTCCGGTCGCTCGGACAACACCACCCAGCCACCCAATTGACTATCAAGCCTACGAGAAGTCTATTTTGGCGGAGACTGGTAGAAAGCAAATTATGCTGGATGCCTTCTCTGATGGTAGTAGTTTCATCTGTCTGCAATGTGGTGGGCTCGTCAGTAACCATCGTAAAGATGAGCATTATGCTTACTGGTGCCAATTTTAGAAGCATCAGGTGCCTTTGCAAAGCATTATTTGCAACAACGCTATCACGGGCATGCACACTATGTCGGGGAGATATCATTATGCTTTGGTTTTTCTGTCAAACGTGTGACATTGGGGTTTGCATAGCAGGAGCCAAAGATGGCAACTCGGTTTATGCATAGGAAAGGTAGTGCATTTGACGAGGTGGGACGCAAGAATGGATGCTTCTGTTCTGTAGAATATATTGAAAATTTTGTATCTCGGGAGACAGGAATCATGTAGATTATTTGGCAAATAATTTGGCCAGTGAAATATACAATCATGTCAGTTACTGGTGTTTGATAGTATGGCTGGTGCGTTTGTTTCCCCTTTTTTTCACATGTGAGAGGATTCAGGTGAGCTACCCTCTCAGGTGAGCTACTGACTTGTCTGAATGACAATCTTTTAGGAGCGTTCAACTTGTTATAAGTAATTCATGGTTGATGAGTGTTGATTAGTGCAGATCAGGGCTGAAATTGTAAGGAACATGACTAAGTATTGATCAGGTTGATTGGTACATATTAGTACTGAATGATAATGATAAATTTTTGTGATAAGCTGAAAAGAACAAGCTCTAGATATGGTGATTTCTTTTTCAAGTTGAAAAGTCATGTTGATGGTTTCAACCGTTCTTCTGAATGTGGACAATTTGAACTTTGATCTTTATGACTATAATAACGAAGTATGAATGGAATGCATCTTGTGCTTGAGAATTTACGTATTAATTTAGTACACTATTTGATTTTTCATCAACAAAATGGAGGAAAAGTATTTTTGCTAATATTTCTTTGGGTAATTGATTGAGCAAAATTACTATTACTAAAAATTTCTCTTATGGTGAAATGGATTCTCTGAATTTTCAACAAGAATTTGGAGTGTCTAACATATGCTCATCTCCTATCTTTTATGTATTCGAGGAGCATCATCTTAGTGTTCAAATAGTTATTTTTATTCCCATAAAAATTTTTTGAAAACTTTTGTAATATTGTTATAACTCTAAAAAAATAAAATATTTCATACAAAATAAAAATCTTCCCAAGATAAAATAAAAGCTTCCAATAGATTTCATATAATTTGGGGGTAAATTTCCAATAGTTTTAATGTACATTGATTTAATAAGATATCACGTTCTCTAATTGTAAATATTTTCAAATTTCATATATATATATATTTGTCTGTATATATTTGTCTAAGAGCTAATGTGATCTTTCACTATCATTCAATTAACAATTAAATTGGTGATTTAAAAAAACATTTAAATCAACTAATGGCAATTAGGCGACCGTCTTGAATTTGAACATGCTATACATGCATATAACGAGTCATGCTAGTGGCTTGACTATGCCAAAGCTTACAATAAAATAAGTTCTCACCAGAAATTTAAAAAAAAGAAAAGAAAAGTGTTTTCCGTCGATTCTTTTGTCTGCAGTTTCCTTTTGAGTTTTGGCTCGCCTCCCGCCGTCTCTGTCACCCTCTTTCTTCAACAGAAGTTCGTCCTCAACTTCCCTTCTCTCCTTGCAACTCGTCAATTCAGTCATTTTTATTGACGCTTATGCTCTGGAATTCTTATTCTTCATTTTAATTTGTTGTGTTGGGGATAATCTGAAGGCATCCTTCACAGTCAAATAGGTGAGGTGAGTGAGGACGTCATCGCAACTTAGTCTTAAATATTGACGGTGATAAACTGACAATCCCATCTCGTCTATTCACATCACTTTTTTCTTTGCATTTTCTTGTCTAGGTCACTAAAACTCAACGAAAATGGCGTCGAGGAAGATGCTAATCGATGGAGAGGAAGGGAAGAATAATCAATCCAATGCTGAAGACAACATTCACTATGACTTTGATTTGTTCGTTATCGGCGCTGGAAGTGGAGGTGTTCGTGCTGCTCGATTTTCTGCTAAATATGGTGCCAAGGTTTGGTTTTTTGAAAGGAACCCACTTTTTTTTCGACCTTAAATTTGGTGGGGTTGTTTCCATTTGGGTTTCCACGGCTTACAATTTGAGTTACCGGATGCTATTCTCAGTCAGTATATTCCAGTTCTGATAATTGTGTAATTGCTGTCGCTGTTGTTACGATAATCTGATCAGTGTGTTGTTGGATTTTGCAAGGTTGGAATTTGTGAGCTTCCGTTTCATCCCATTAGTTCGGAAGTAGTCGGTGGAGTTGGTGGAACGTAAGCCTACTACCTCTGAGGCTCTTGCTTCTTTTATGTTTTAATTAGTCTAGAAGGGTTTGAGGATTTGGATCTTGTTCCTATTCTTCGACCCTTCATGTCACCGACTTTGTCTGCATTTGCCAAGTTTGCACTGAAATCTCTAGTCAAAATGTTATTTCCTAAACCCTTTGTAATCTGTACCTAAGCTGGGCTTTGTTTGTTGTACTCCCAGCTGTGTCATTCGTGGTTGTGTTCCCAAAAAGATTTTGGTCTATGCGGCATCTTTCGGTGGTGAAATTGAGGCGAGAATTCTGTTTCTGTATAATTTTTTTCGTTCATTAATAGTAGTATGTAGCGTTAGTATGTATGTTTATTGTGTTTATGCTTGTGATTTTGTAGGATGCGAGGCACTATGGGTGGGAAGTGAATGAGAAAGTTGACTTCAACTGGAAGAAGCTTTTGCAAAAGAAGGTTGATCATTCTTTTCTTCTCCCTTCTTCATGTAGCTTGTTGGCTTATGGCACTTCATCTGGGGCACTGTTCAATTAATACTATTGTTTGCTAACTTCATTGATGGGGACTAGTGATTATTCTGATTATGATTTATGTTGGTGCTTAATAAGATGGAAGTGATGCTCTTATTGCCTAGAGATTTGGCTTTTTTGGTTGCCTCTTGATGATTTAAATGGCATTAAGATCACAAAATTCCAAGTTTGCCATGATATTCAGGCATAATCGGAGAGGCTCATTTCTTGTGACAACCAAAAGCCCTTTTTGCATGGGCAGGGATTTTGGTTCTGCTGTCTGCTCTTTGCTCTGGTACATTATGTTATGAGTTGCTCAATACATATCTTGGATCATTTCTAATTTGACTTGCTTTTTGTACATGTAATGCAGAATGATGAAATAATCAGACTTAATGGTATTTATAAAAGGTTGTTGTCAAATGCGGGGGTCAAATTCTTCGAAGGAGAGGGAACAGTAGTTGGGCCAAATGAAGTTCAAGTGACACAGCTAGATGGTACCAAGTTATCTTATTCGGCGAAACACATCTTGATTGCAACTGGTAGCCGGGCTCAACGTCCTAACATCCCAGGGCAGGTAGTCTTTTTCCGGCTTTTAATTGTTGTATGTGTTTCATGATCAACCAATCGTATGTTTGTGATTGTCCTAATCCCCTGGTGTTCTTCGTTTGAGACAATGGTCTTTGTGTGACCTTCTGGCTCACTTTCATTATTCTTTTCTCTATTTTAAGTTTAGTAAAGTATTTGCAGAGTTCAATGTTCTCTTCTCAATCGCTTCAGGCTGGATATCTAGAGCAAGTACCCTGTTCCTAATTTGTGGATTGTCAAGATTATGTTGGTAGAACATGACCTACATATTAATACTCCAATGCTGTACTTGTCCGGTTGTCCCCTAAAGAGGAGAAGAAAAGGAGGGTGTGGGCGGAATGATGATCAAAGGAGGAAAGGAAAGGAAAGGACTGAGCTAATATGCTCTGATGGGGTTTAATTTGTTGTTCAATGTTATGGTTTTTACATCTCCATGGGGAAAGGGGGCTGGCTTATTCCTATCAAAAGGTACTTGGACAATTGGCATTGATCAATACATGTTACCCACACTTATGATAAGGAAGGTACCATTGAGCTAACTTTCTCATCACTTCAAGTTATGCTTTCCTGGCAGCCAGATTGCTAAAATGAAAAAACATGGTTGCTGATGGTAAATTACAATAACTCTTCCTCTTACCAATCCTGATGTTGAAACGAGTTTGTCAGCGTTTTTGTTAGTTTGCATATTAAAGCCATTAATATTTAGAAAGCCATTCATTTGGTGATTTTGACCTGATGCAAATTGCAAAAGACATTAATTTCTTAGGAGTGGCATTCTTTTGTCATTTCCTTGTTAATCCTCTGTTGGATTTGATTGCATGGTGGTTTTAAATTTCTTCTCCTGTGTCTTTAGATCTTTTCTTGTATATGTCTCCATCCTTCTACCTATTCCCCAGTTAATATATCCTCTTTCTTCTGTTAACTTTTCTTTCTACATTATAGACACAAAAATCGTGATGGGGATTAATCCTATGTTCTTCAAGTTATTAGAATTGCATGGTATTGATATAACTTATTGCAATCTTATAGGAACTGGGTATTAGCTCCGACGAGGCATTGAGTCTAGAGGAACTCCCTAAGCATGCTGTGGTACTTGGAGGAGGGTAAGTAAAATGTGCATAAATTGAAATAGGAAGCATCCAGGGAATAAGACAGATTTAAATTATGTATTCTTTGTGATTTATTTTCTTTTCTGTTTAATATATTGTTATGTCACCAGTTCCATTCTTTTGCGACCTAGGTACATTGCTGTTGAATTTGCTTCTATATGGCGTGGCATGGGTGTCACTGTTGATCTCTTTTTCAGAAAGGAACTTCCCTTGAGGTATTTTAGATTTTGATTGAATGGCCTAGGTCAAATTCTGGAATTACTTGCAGCTCTGAAGATTTTTGGTACAAAATTTTCTCCTGTTTGTTACTTAGCTCTATGTCTTATCAAAGATAAAGGAAAATGATGCATAATATGAACTTGATAACCTAAACAAAGGGGAATACAATAACAATAACTCCTCTTAGTGTGAGTCCCGTTTTTGCGGGGTTTTGGGAGATCCAGATGTAGGCAACCTTACCTCTACGTACATGATTGGACGTAGAGATATTTTTTTTCCAATAAACCCACATAAAAAGTTTCAAGGAAAAAATTTTGAAAGTTGAACATCGATTGGTAAACAAGGTTGAGGAATAAGACATGCGGGATAAGAGTTGTACATGTCTTGAGCAGTAAGCGGCAATGTGCTACTAATCTGGCCAAGAGTATTCTACACTTAAACAATTGGGGGTGGAGTGATGACGCAGATGCGATGAGGGTACTACTTAAGCAATCAAGGGTGCGATAATAATAACCTTGCGAAGATCAATCTGGTAGCTTACAAGATTGCATCAAATGCAGGATATAATAATGGCCAATACAACACAACGACAATCACTACTTAAATACAAGCCAAATGAAGGACTAGAAGTGTGCTACCTATGGTCTGCAATCTTAATCCGGAATCTTCGGAAACTGTTGTCCTTAGCCATGTTCTCTGTTAGTTCTATATATAATTCAACTTATATTTAATCACCTTATTCTGACTTTTCTTTGGTCATGCTTTACCTCTTCTATAGTTTGAAAGGCTAATAGTCTCGCACCTCCTTAATGGTGCATTTACACTCCCCCTCTTGACATGATCAAACCGTCTTAGTTTAGTCTCCCTCATGTTATCTTCTATGGATTCCACTCCTAATTTCTCTCTAATCGCTTCATTCCTAATTCTATCCAATCTTGTATAGCTATACATCCATCGAATCATTCTCATCTCTGCTACCATTAGCTGTTGGACATGAGTCTTCTTGATTGGCTAGCACTTTGAATCATATAACAAAGTTGGTTTGACTACCATACGATAAATTTTCCCTTTCAATTCTACATGAATTTTCTTATCGCATAATACTCTAGATGGATTTTTCATTTTTTCCATTCCACTCTAATCCGTTGGTTAATATCGTCGTTAATATCTCCTTTCTCCGCCTTATCAAAAAAAATATCTCCTTTCTCAATAATTGAGCCCAAATACCTAAACTTTTCGGCCCTTGGTATTACCTCACAAGTCACAACGCATGGTGACTTCTTCTCTGCCCTCTTCCTCACCATTGAATCCACATTTTAAGTATTTAGTTTTGGATCTGCCCAATCTAAATCCCCTAGATTCTAAGGTATGTCGTCATTGCTCTGTTTCAACTTAATATAATTCTGTTTGTTTAGAATGTGTTGAGTGAATTTTATCATCTTCAGAGAATCTCAGTCCCTAGCTTCAGAGTGGGCAAGACAGGAGTACTTTGTTGGATGTCTGGCATACTTAGGACGAATGAAACAAGGAACATAATGGCATGTGATGAATTGAGGTTGACGTCTATTAAAACTAATGCTTGAGGCCAGGCTTAGGTTATATTAAGGGAGCAGGAAAGGTAGCTAATGTACAGTTAGAGATGTATAAAATGATGAAATTTAGGGATTTCAAAGGAACAAAGTGGTAGACTGAGGCCCTTGACCATGATTCATGTGCTACGGAATCTGTTTTGGGGAGCCTAAGTGGGAGTCCTGAGGGGAGTTTGCGCAAATACTGTAGCAACTTTGTTGTACTATTGCATGAAGCAGTCACTCGTTCTTGCTTTGTCGTTCTCTTCTTCAAATTTCTTCTATTAGTACTACAATTAAATTTATTACTATTTCTATGTTTTTTTCCCATTGTATAAGTGTGTATTCCTTTCTGTAGTATGCTCTTTAATATGCTGATGTTTTCATTTAATTGATCCTATTTGTACTGGCATGACATATCTATCTTTTTAATCCTTCATATTGCTTGTATTGTCATCAATATTACTGTTTTCCCTGTTGCTTCAGGAGCCTAATGGTGTGCAGCAGCAGGTGCTTTGGTTATTCTCTTGCATGATGTCCATGTGTTTCAATGTTGCAGAGGCTTCGATGATGAAATGAGGGCTGTCGTTGCCAGAAATTTGGAGGGCAGGGGAATTAACTTGCATCCAAGGACTACTCTGACAGAGGTTGTGCTACTTCACCTATTATTTATGATATATTTCTTTATATGAACTATCATGCCAAATCTTTGCACCAGTTTGTGTCTACTCGTTATTTTACATATTTGTTACCTGACTAGCTAAAAAGGAAAAATGCTAGATATTCATTTTCTTTCTTTTCCTATCCAGCTATCTAAAACTGATGATGGCATAAAAGTACGTACTGATCATGGTGAAGAATTGTTTGCTGATGTTGTGCTTTTCGCCACCGGTACTTTCCAAACCCTCTTTTACCTATGTTTGTATGTATTTAAATATATGTATGTGCATGTATGTATGTATTTCACTTTTTCTACTGATTCTTCCTCATGGGTATTCTTACCCTACTCTGTTTGGTGTATGCATTATTTTGTGGCTTATAATGCAGCTTCAACTGTCTATGTATTCAATGTATCTTAAAGCCATTCTTTCTCTTATCGCAGGTCGTTCTCCCAACTCAAAGAGGTTGAATCTGGGAGCTGTTGGTGTGGAAGTAGACCATACTGGTGCTATAAAGGTTGTAAATTCCGCCTTCCCCGCCCCTGCCCAAAAAAAAAAACCAAAAATAAATAAATAAGTAAACCCAAACCCCGCGAAAGCGGGACCCACACTGGGAGGTGATGGTGGTGTTGTTGCTTTCCTTGTTGTTCTGACTCTTGGTAACTACATTCTGTACTAAGAATAAGAAGGCCATTGGGACACAAGGGAAAGATAAGTATGTACTGGTAACAAACAGATAGCGAAAACTTCCTCTGCAATTGAAACTTGCTGCTGAGTTCTTTGTCTTGGAACCCCGTCAGGCCAACTAGGCTTTAAAGCAAATGAACGATGCAACAAAGGTCAGCAAATGAGAGTCCTGAAATCATCATGGAAGACTTCCATTGAGCTGCAATAGAAACCTTGAAATGCGCTACAAGCACATTTAATTGCAAATGATGGATCTCTATGAAAAGCTTATCTAAATACCAAACTGAATTCAGATTGTTAGAAATCAGCCTCACAAAATGGTGAAGTTCCAGTTCAGTTCTCAAAAGAATGACATTGTAATCTATTCACGTAAGATCATTCTGAGCCCAACCTCCTTTTTGTTTGGGGGGCGGGGGCGGTGATGGGATATTTTTAACCAAAATAAATCAGGAAATGGTTACTACTGTAAATCAAGCGTAAATGCCCTATCAAACAAAAATTGTGCTTTAAGAATGTTCATTAGTCACTGTTTTTTCAATTCACGTCATTTGCCTTCTTAGTCACGAATGTCCGAGCCCCATTACTTAAAAGAATGAGCATAAAGCTCTCCCCGCTTGGTTTGTTCCAAGTTGCTGTTTTCTGGTTCAGAAATTTATGCATTGGCCGATCTGTTGCATGAGAGCTTGGTGTATTTATAGCCTGAATGATTTTACTTCATATTTTCTCTAAACTTTGTATGTTGTTGTAGGTTGATGAGTATTCACGGACCACTGTACCAAGCATATGGGCTATTGGGGATGTTACAAACCGAATGAATCTCACTCCTGTGGCCTTAATGGAAGGAACTTGTTTTGCTGTATGTTCATACATGACTTTTAATTGGCTCATAGTCTTCATATGGAGCGGAGATATTTAATTTGTTTGCTTTTGGATAACTAATTCTTCTTGTCCTATATTCAGAAAACAGTATTTGGTGCCCAGCCAAGCAAACCTGATTACAGCAACATACCATATGCCGTGTTCAGGTGCAAATTTCTGTTGGAAGTTGTTTTTGTTTTGTAGGATTCTTTTTTCTCATGTCTGTTTCTGCTCCTAGGTCAGTTTAGGCTCAGTGAATACATATTTTTGCTGCAGAATCTGTCGCTCCTAAAAGAAAAGGAAAAATAACTCCCCTTCCTCCCCCGCCCCAACCATACAAAAGAAAAGAACCCCAAAAACGGGCCAACAGAGATCATGGTACAAATTTGACGTTTTTGGATTTTCTCAATAAGATTAACCTGGAGAGCATGAGGTTATTTTGTGAGCGGCTGTGTTGTACATGGGTGACACGTCCTTGGTGTCTTATTATTACAGTTTTTGATTACTTATCAACCAAAAAAAAAAGAGGGAAACAGATAAAAAAGCAAATCCAAGGATACAAATGCCAGAACTGGTTTCCTATCAAATTTTTCTTCTTGTTATCTGCATGCTTGCATCTTCAGAGTATTGGTGGAATGGTTAATCTATCTGAGCGAAGTGTATCGTATGACTTCCATCTTTGGATTGCCTTGCAGCATACCACCTCTGTCTGTGGTTGGCCTTAGTGAAGAGCAAGCTATAGAGCAAGCAAATGGTGATGTTTTGGTGTTCACGTCATCATTTAATCCTCTAAAGAATACCATCTCACAGTAAGTTATAATATACTTCTTGTGTTTTGAGAGTTTCCTTTCTTGTTCAGGATAAAAGTCTTATGATTTATTATGGCCCAGATTAATTTTGAGAGCTGCAAAATCATATTTCTTCTCTTTTTGTTATCTCATTTTTCTGAATTGGTTTGCCATTATTGTTCTGTCAGCAGATTTGAGTTTGTCATAGCACATATCTTCTCCTTTAATAGTAGGGGGTGTGAAATATCACATAAATCTGGTTGTTTACCCTGCTAATGCTAATAGATAGCATCTGAAAATTGTTTCTGGTATATCTGTCTCAGGCATCTTCTTTAGTTATAATTTTGGTTTAGTTTTTTTTTAGGGGCGCTTTTCTGCTCCTCTCCCCCCCAAGGGGTGGGGTTTTTCCCGGAGGGTGGTTTAAGGTGACCTGCATTGGAAATCACCTATTAAGCTTCAGAAGTAATGGTGATCCATCAATAATTGATTAAGTGAAGCTTCATTTCCTTTAATGTGCTTAATGCTTTAACACATTATTGGCAAGTCTATAAACATGTTTAATGATTTGGTTCAGAATATAGTTTGTCTTTTAGTTTTTGCATTTAGGGATGCCTTTATGATTAAGAGCAATCAAGAATTTGAGATAGAACGCCCTTAGTTCCATTGCGCAAGGATTTAGGGTTTTCTTGGGTGCATATCTTATATTCTATTTCCTCTCCCTTTTTCTCTACTAGTTTGTTATCATAGTAGTTGTTGGTTGAATCGCATATTCGAGAGGCCTCTGCAAATTCATTATGGCATACATGTGCTTATATTGATATCAAATTTGCGGAGCATAGCACAGGACTATTTGTAATAGGAGAGGTTTGAGAATAGTGGCTTAGGTGTAGGCTGTTATCTTGCTTATTTGGAGCTAGCTAGTAAGTCTCGGACGTGACACTTGTTTTCAAATCTCACCAACGTCAACCATTGTGTGTGCCTTTGCATCAATTAATAGAAAAAGGAGTAACAATTTGAGTAGGACCTTGGCTGCAAGATTTTTGTGGGGTTATATCCTGGTATAACTTATGAAGGATACCTGATCAAATAAATAAATGAATGAATGAATAACTTATGAAGGATAGATTTCAAAGACGAGAATGAATGTTTTCGGAGACTTGGTCTTAGTTAGAGTGAAAATCAAGGGATTGAATTAGGCTAGTCATTAAATTCCATAAACAGCAATCCTGAGAAAGCCCAATGAGTAAGACTGGTGACTCAGCCATTAACTTGGACCTCAATAAACCAGCCAAGAGATTTAATTTTTCATTGATTACAGAGGGCAGTCCTTTCGATCTTCATCGATTTTTAGGTAGTATCACTAGCCCATATTTTATTTTGTAAATTAGATAGTCCTTGATTGTTTGCATTTGGTGGGGTGGCGACGCGAGTCTGTAGTGCTTGCAACACAAGTAAACAGGGTGGGGCCATGACACTGAGACGGAAACGGTGAACCACTGCGAAGGATTTAGTCTCCACAGATGTCCATCTTGTGGTCCTGGGCTTTTGGAATGACGGCAACATTGTCCACTATGGTGTTGAGAACGAGTGATTTTGTCTTTGGAGCATCTTTTCACTCTATGTTTCATGACTCCAGGCGACAAGAGAAGACTGTTATGAAGCTTCTCGTTGATGCTGATACAGATAAAGTTCTTGGAGCATCCATGTGCGGGCCAGATGCTCCTGAGATTATGCAGGTACATATTTGGTCCTCTTCTGTGGTCAACATGTGAGAACTTTTGTGTCGAGCAAGTGTTGGCCGGATGGCCAACACTCCCAATTTCCTCCCTCCCCACCCAGGTCCAAACCTGGGGGCCACACACTTCTGCTTTGTGCAGGAATTGTGTGTTTTGGAGGCTTGTGGGTCTGAGCTCCTGGCTTGGGCTTAACATCCCCTCCCCTTGCTTGTTAAGGT
>NCQV01134726.1:0-10030 GCA_002740545.1 Lophocereus schottii | reverse complement strand
TTCGACCTCTAACTCCAGTTGTAAGTGCCTGGATGACATCGCACCAATCTTCTTTCTAAAAGATTTTTCATTAAACAAGTAATCTTTGACTATAATTGATGACAATTTACCTCTTGGAGCTAAGCTAATGATAGTAACAATTAGGATTTCCCAACAATCACAATGCATGAGCATCATTCTCACTCGCTACATGGTGAAAACACTAACGTCCACGGTCCATCCATAGCCTAACTGTAAAAGCAGTATTCTTATTTAAGTTTTTCCACTCTTCAATGTCCATATTTGTAGATTTCATAGCTTTCAATTCAATGGGCTTATACAGGCACTCACAATCAAATAAATCCTCCATCACTGGATTCCGAATTCAAATATTACTAACTTGGTATTAATGGAACTCTGCCTAATTTTTACAACTACCTGTGCTACCATGAGCTCCAATACCACTTGTTGGTTCCAAAGGCCATCTACAGGAACAATTAGTTGCAAACTAATAACTAAATAATAGGTACAATCCAATAGTATGCAGAACTAATGATAAGAAAAAATAAAAAAGTTTAATGTGAAAAATCCTCCAATATTAAGGAAAAAAGCATAGGATAATCTGACAGAAACTACTAGGCTATGAGTAATAAATCAGTACAGAAATAATAGTCTCGAATTGTATGCCCTAGTTTGAGGCTCCGCAAGAATTTAAGAATACAAAAGGGTTGCGCTACCAAGTCTCTTGCTTTAGTACATAGGGAAGCTGCACCAAAAGGGTTGCGCTAATGTTGATTATAGGAGGTTTGGATAGAAATCAAACTTTAGATATGTCTCCTTGCTCAACGATGATTCTTGAGTGCCAAGAAGCATACATATATTGCCTTGTCTACGAAGGATGATGAGTTTATGGCTCTTTTTTCTCTAGAAGTGCAAGAGTCTGTTTTGTTAAAGAGGCACTTAAACTATTTATTTGGTGGACTGAAGAATAGTACTATCCAGTAATGGTTACTGTGGCAAGTTATGATCACATATACTAAGTACCTTGAGTGCTGTTCTATTACTAAACAGATTGAACATTAAGTTCAATTTTTGAAATGACATGGTAACACACAAAAAGAGTGGCCATAAAGTATTGTCCTACTAGAGATATGGTCATAGAACCATTGAGCTAGCCTTAGTAGAAGAGGATGTTACATGAGGCTTGGTGGACTTTGTAGTTGATAACCAACATGCATATACAATTAAAGCAATCGCTTATCATACATAAAGGAGCTTCTAATAATTTTGCAAGACTACCAACTGCCCAGCATAAACGAAGGAGCCTCTAATAGTTTTCTCAAGTACAATATCGATGTTATGAAAGGGTCATGTAAATATTCTGTAAAACTACCTATTGCTTAACATAAATGAAAAAGCTTCTAATAATTTTTGAACATAATTCACTTTCTTGATTCTCAAAACTTGGACTAGGGATTTCCCTCTTACCACATGTCCATTGCTTACTCTACAATTAAAGCAATTCTTTCTTTCTTTTTTTTTTCGAGTTCCTTGACATAAAATCCATGTCAAAACTTCACTAAAAGTCCATTAATGTCATAACAATATTATAACCCAAACAGCTCCATAATAGGCATGGTTTACTCATACTTTACAAACTTGTATACACTCACTTATTTTCCTTTTTCCATCTCCACCAATTTTTTCCTTTTTTCTCCCTTAAAGTAGCCCCCACCCCCTTTGTCCTCAAGTTTCCACATTTATTATGCCATACACAACCAAAGTTTGTGATACCAAACTTTATTTGCACAAATGCGATGCATGTGAAAGTCACATATCTACCAAAAATTCCATAAATATGCACACAGTATCATAATTTCCTTTTTGTTGTGTATGGCATAATAAATGTGGAAACCTAAGGATGAGAGGGTAGGGCCTATTTTAAGGGGAAAAAAAAGAAAAAAAATGGTGGGGATGGAAAAAGGAAAATAAGTGAGTGCATACAAGTTTGCAAAGTATGAGTAAACCTTGCCTATTATGGAGTCGTTTGAGGTATAATATTCTTATTATATTAATAGACTTTTAGTGAAGTTTTAACATGGATTTTAGGTCAAGGAACTCAAAAAAAAAAGAAAGAGTTGCTTTAATTATAGAGTAAACAATAGTGACATGGTCAAAGTTTTGAGAATCGAGAAAGTCAATTTGCATAAATGCAACAAATAGGCATGTGAAAGTCGTCGATCTACTAAAAAAAAAGTCATAAATATGCAAACATTATCATAGTTTCCTTTCCAAAACACTATCGTAACTTCCAAATCCCCAAATTCCACAATCTAATTTGCAACTACAAGTCTACAATCTACTAATAATTGCTAGATTCAAGCATATAGACCCTAAAGATTAGTCAAATTCTCATACATTCTACTATAAATCGAAAAACCAATTCAGTTTGAAATTATATGGAAAGAGTTATTTACTTGAATGTTGAAAAAAGATGATGCAAAATGCAAGCACAAGATTTGAGTTAGGTCTCCTTCTTTACTCTCAAGCCCTTCCTCCTTCTTCCTCCTCTTCGTCCTCCCTTCTTCTTCTTTTTTTTTCTTTTTTTGGTCTCCTCCCTCTCTCTCTGCTTTGTGTGTATGTGTATGTGTGTGTGTTGTGTTGTGAGTAATAAACACAACTGCCCTTTTTTGTTTTTTTGCTAAACATCGCCCCCTCCCTCCTTTCTTTTGTTTTTTCCCCTTTCCTTTCTTTCTTGTGTGCACTAATCCCAGCCATTCATCTTCTTCCCTTTTTTTTGGAGCCACTAATTGATATGCTAGATAGAAAAGGGATTTGGGGGTTTGATCTAGTTTAACTAATAATAGACTACCAATATGACTCATATGAGGAAATGTTATGTAACCTAAATTTCAAGATTAAAGCATCCATCTGAATCACACATAATTACAAGTAATTATTATGCCCAAAATAATGCATCACAAAATCATGAAATTTATCGAATAAATTAATTAAATTTATATGCCCATGTAATTAACTATAGCAAATATCATGGTCCTTACACTCTCCCCTACTTAGGGAAATTCCATCCTTGAGATTTTAAATACCTATAGCAAAGAGAATGGGATACTTCTGCTGCATCTCCCATTCAAGTTACTGAGTTACTTCAACCACTTTATGATGCTTCCATGTAATCTTAGCATATAGAATTGTTTGGTTTCTTAGCTCCTCTTCTATCTTTTCTAGGCTACACATCGGTTCTTCCATAAAGGTAAGATTTTTTTTTTAATTTGAAGGGGTTCATAGCAGATTATGTGCTTTGGGTCATGCACATACTTGTGGAGGTTGAAAACATAGAATACCTCATGCATGCCTTGAAGGGAGGATGCTAGGGCCAGTCGGTGAGCCACCAATCTCACTTTTTGTAAGATCGCAAATGGTTCGACAAATCTAGGGCTAAGTTTAGTTTTTTGTCCGTATCATAGACTTCCTTTAAGGGGTGAAACTTTTACAAATACATGGTCTCCTACTTCAAACTTTAACAACCTTCTTCTAGTGTCATCGTGACTGTTTCATCTACTTTGAGTTGCCTGAATTCTTTTTCGAATGGTTTTAACCACTTCATGAGTTTGATCAATTAACTTTACTTTAGATGGTTCTCTTTCCGATATTTCACACCAAGATATAGGTGTCCTATAATGGTGTCCATCTAATGCCTCAAATGGCCTTGTGCCAATGCTACTATGATAGCTATTATTGTAAGAAAACTCTACAAGAGGTAAGTTATGATCCCAACTACTTGTATGGTCTAAGGCACAAGCCCTTAACATGTCCTCTATAGTCTAGATTATTATTTCTGACTGCTCATTTGACTGAGGATGGAAAGTTGTAGTTAAATGAAATTCTATATCCATGGATTCTTGGAATCCACTCCGAAATTTAGAGGTGAACTTTGTATTGTGATCTAACACAATTCTAAGGGTACACCATGTATTCTAACTATCTCTTGGATGTATAAATCAACAAGTTGCTTGAAAGTAAAAGTGATCTTGATGGCAACGAAGTGAGCAACTTTGTTTAGTTTGTCAACCACTACCCAAATGCCATTGTGGTGTTTGGTGATCTTAAGTAAACCAGTGATGAAATCCATGACGACATGATCCTTTTTCCATACAGGGATTGGTAGGGACTAAAGTAAACTGCCTAGTTTTTGGTGCCTAGTCTTGACTCTCTAGCAAGTTAAGCACCTAGCCATAAAGTCTAACACATCTCTTTTCATCCCAATCCACCAAAAGTGGGTTTTCAAATCATGGTACATTTTAGTACGCTCGCGATAAGTAGCAATGAAGGAGTTGTGCGCTCACTTCTCTCTTAAGTTCTGCAACACTTGGCACCCATGTCATCCTTTATACCAAAGGACTACCTCTTTGAGGTGAAAATCTTTGGTCTTACCCTCTTCAACTCCCTTCTTAATTTTCATTCACTCATGGACTTCATCCTGTTACTTCTTGATTCCATCCACTAGAGGCGAAATGACTTGAAGTGTTGCTAAGTATCCTTTATCTTTAGGTAAAATAATTTCAATATGAAGTTCTTTAAGCTACTTTAAAAGCCTCTTCTCCTGCGTAGGTAAATAAGCAATGGACCCTATTGGTTTTCTACTTAAAGCATCTACTAGCACATTTGCTTCAAGAGTTCTAGCCTCTTTTCTTGCCGCTTGATCTGCTCTTTTTAGGTAAAATTTACTTAAGGTTCTTGTGGTTAGGGAAAATCTTGCACCTTGCCCCACATAGATAATGCCTTCAAATTTTTAGAGCAAAAACCACAGCAGCTAGTTCCATGTCATATGTGGGGTAATTCTCTTCTTATGGCTTTAGTTACCAAGAACATATGCAATCACTCTTCCTTTTTGCATCAGAACACATCCTAATCCCTTTTTAGAGGCATCATTATAGATTGCAAATCCTTTAGTCCCCTAGGGATTGCTAAGATTGGTGCTGATACTAGCTTCTTCTTCAATACTTGGATGCTTCGCTCATATCCTTCAAAGTATTCAAACTTAGTGCACTTGTGAATCAACCTAGAAGTAGCCAAAGCCAGTTTAGAGAAGCCTTCGAACTCCTGTAATAGCCTGTCATACCCAAGAAACTCCTAGCTTCTATCACAATGGTGGGTCTAGGCTAGTTCACTATCACTTCCACCTTAGCAAGGTCAATTGATATGCTAGTCTAAGTCACTACATGACCTATCAAACAGACCTATTAAAAGTAGTATTCACATTTCTTGAGTTTAGCATACAACTTGTGCTCCGTTAAAGTCCTTAATACTTTTCTCAGAGGCTTAGCATGCTGCTCCTTGTATCTAGAATAAATCAAAATGTCATTAATGAATACCACCACAAACTTATCTAGATAGGCTTTGAACACTTTGTTCATTAGTTCTATGAAGAAAACTATAGGATTCTTAGCCTAAAGGGTAGCACTAGAAACCCCTAATGTCCATATCGGATCCTAAATGTTGTTTTAGGGACATTCTTCTTTTTAATTTTCAACTGATGATAGCCTGACCTTAAGTTAACTTTGGAATGCACTGCTGAGCCTGCCTAGTAGCCAAACAAGTAATCTATTCTGGGATATGGACACTTATTCTTAATAGTCAACTTGTTTGGCTCTCTTTTATCAATACATAGCCTCAAACTTCCATCCTTCTTCTTAAAAAGAGCACTGTGGAGCACTGTGGCACCCAAAGGAGATAAGCTAGGCTAGATTAGTCATGTGTCTCATGTTCCTGTAACTAAGCCTTCAATGTAGCTAACCTTACTGGTTTTATTTGATAAGGAGCCTTGGATATAGTAGTTGTACCCAACGCTAAGTCTATAGTGAACTTGATTTCCTAATCTAGCAATAATCTAGGAACAACATTGAATACTTAGGGAAACTCAATAGCTATAGGGATTTAACTCAAGTTGAGCCCCTCTGGCGTAGGCACCTCTACTGCACATAAATACTCTTGGAAACATTTTCTCCTCATCCTAAAGGCTTACATAGCAGAGATGATTGAGATTGTTTTATAAGGCATGCTCTCCTTATATTAAAGATTTTCTCCCTTAGGATTGGTGAGAGAGACTAGTTTACATAAGCAATAAATGGTCACCCGATATTTAGCTAACTAATCCATCCTAAAAATAACATCAAAACCTTACACATCTATTTTTTACCCAGTCAACAGAAAGGTTCTTTCCATCAAAACTTAAAGGATAACTTCTTAAATATAACATCAGTTTATAGAACAGAACCCACTAAGATTGCTTCACACAATTCACGATCCATTCCAGATGGATTTCTAGAAAGCTTCTTACCAAATTTGGGGGTCATAAAAAGATGACATGCACCTGAATCAAATAGAATATGAGCATAGGTTTATTAAGAAGTAAAGAACCTGACACCCCTACATTAGGGTCCTCCTCCTTGTCTTCACCGAGGTAGAAAACTCGGCCAACAACTTGTGGTTTCTTGCCTTCTTTCTTGTTATAAATTGGAGGGAAGCCCTGTGGCAGTATGGTTAAAGTATGTAGGTTTGCCCTTAAGTGTCGCCTTGGTTGTTCCATGAGGCTTTAGGGCAATTAGCCACTAGATGCCTAAATTAAGCACAACCATGGCATTGTCCTCAAGCATCCCTACAAGATCCAGAGTGATAATGGAAGCACTTGTCATAGAGCTTCCTCTCTTCACCCCTTTCTGATTGCTTTCCTTTACTTTGGTTCCTCCCATGGTTGAACCTTTTGGGGTTCCTCCCAGATTGGAAGTTAGAGCTTCCTAAAGCAAATTTTCTCTTAGCTTGTGCCTTTTGCTTCTCTGTAGCTTTATTCTTATCCACTACCCTTGCTATCTTGACAGCTTTTTGGTATATCTCTTGGAAGTTGGTGTAGGTTCCTTAAGATTTCCTTTCAACCCATACTCTAATTAGTCCATTCTTATCTTATCAATATCCACATATTCCAGAGATAAAGCAACTAAGCTCTTTGAACTTAGTTGTGTACTCCATCACGCTTATTGTCTTCCCCTTGTTAAACTTAAGAAATCCTTGCTCCTTAGCCTACTTAACATCCTTAGGATAGTGCTTAGCATCCATTAGGTTTTTAAACTCAACCCATGCTAAGGCTTGTGTTCCCTTATGGCGCTTAACAATTTCCTACCAATACTCTACTTCCTTCTCAAATTGATGGGCGGCTAGCTGACCTTATATCGCTGAGCCCACTCCATCAAAGAGAATAATTTCTACATTTTCCTTAGCCACTCCTCCTAAAGTAATGGGTCAAGTTGATGGACTAACACCGCAAGCACGCGGGTAGTCATAGTATAGATAAAGATATTATATCTCAGGGACTAATGTAACTTACCGAGTCATGTCTGTCAGAATGTGCTAAGTAAAATTCTAACTCAAAGGGGTCAATTTAACAACTTCTAATTTTCAAAGAGAAAATATGTCTAGGAATTCATAGTTATGAAAGAGTATTGGATCAAAACGAATAACATGTGCTTTTCTCTAATCGGTTAATCTCGAGGAATTGCAATCTATCCAGGAATTTGATCTATTCTCTCGAAATCAATCAAATTTGCCTAGACTAAGCAAAAGTTGTTCTTTCAAACTAATTTGCCTTAATTCAAGTTAAATATATTCGATTACTCGCTAGTCCTCCTAACATACAAATCTCCCTTTCGAGATGACTCAACGCTAGGTTTAATTAAGCAGTCTAACAATCAAATGTCCCCTTTCAGTTTTTCATTCGTTTGTTTCAAGTAAGCAAGCAAATTTTTTGGCCAAAAATCTACTTACAACATATCAAACACTTGACAAACGAAATCAAACCAATCATGAAAATAAGCATAATTCTTTGAATTAAAACATGATCCAATAACGCATACATAAATTACTAAATCCCTAAACAAAAAGAAAACTACTCAGACATGACTAAGAAATAAACAAAACTAACCAACAATCCAGCAAAATCTGAGAGAAAGGCTTTGACTAAGATGGCCTTCAACCAAAGGCTTTAAACTGCATCAAAAACTAAACACATACACTCAGGATTTCTCACCAAAACTAAAAATCAAACTAGAAAACAAAATTTGAGAAAGAAAGAAACTAGGCTAAAACTCTAATCTAATGCTTTTGTATTACGCTAGGATTGCTTTTCATTACTGTAGGACGAAGCTATTTATAGAGGAGCTCGCTTGATCTTAGCCACACAGCCGAAGGAAGACGGAGTGCCAGCAGCTACAGGCTCACAACGGTCCATGGTAGGTACCACGATCCGACCGTGGTCTGTGTTGGAACCGACTTTCTGCTCTTTTCTTGCTCCGTGGGCGTATCAACTCATGGGTGTCTGTGGGAGAGGTCAAAATACATCTATTTATAGCCAAATGCTGGATAAAAAGGCTTAAAATCCTACAAAACACATCAAACAACTATACCCAAGCATAAATTAAGAGTAGGAGTGTAAATATTAACATTAAGCACATAATTTTCCTAAAAATAAAGTAAAATAGCCTTAAAATGATCTACACATTAAGCACTTCTCACAGGTCCTCGTTCAAATTTTAAGGGTTTTAGCTTAAAGAACCTACAAACCATGTCCACGATTATCGACTCAGGAGGATGTGGTGGTGATATTCTTCTAGGTGGCATCTGCTCACACAAATGCAAATACATGCATATTACACTACTCGGCCCCATTTGAGTTTGAGGTTACATTCTTAGTAGTTCATTCATAAACATCATTCCAACACATATATCAATTCATACAGTTATACAAACATACTAATTAATCATAAGACAATAGTAGCATTTATACACCATACACCTATAAGGAAACACAAGTAGTTCAGCTACTTAACGTACCAGTAGGTGGCTTAGTTGCATTCAAATAGTTAGTTATGAAATTTATGACTTATGGTTATAGAATGAATGTCTCCTACATTATTGATTCTAATCAAAGTTTGGATTACAAGCGAGTTAGCTAAGTTTATGACACCATACTAACGTGTCCACTATAGCTTAGGTAGGATCAAGTACTCCTACTGCTTCACGCCATCAAGGTAGGCGATACATACTCTTCTCCTAAGGAGCTAGACTCATATAAGTCTTCTTCTCCACCTCCATATCATTGGAGTCGTCCATAATAGATTGGTCAGAACCCTCAGGCTCATTATTTGGGACTATTTGCTCTATTAGCTGCATGATCGGTGCAAGCTCCATGTGAGCTTGCTATTCTATTATCTCAAGCATGCAAGCCACAGTGCCTTCCCAATCCCTAGGGTATGTGTGTATAAGCATTTGCCCATCGTACCTATATACAAGTTATCCTCCTGCATCTCATGGCTTCGAGAGACTAAAAAAAAGGCTTGTCACTTGTTGATTCTCAAATACTATCCTCCCTTATCTTCCCCTTGGAATCATTTGCCCCTGAACAGGCCCTACTAGCCCATTTAAAACAAGCTAGTATGTAATTGCTTGGCTCTTGACAAGGTTTTCACCTAGATTGCTGAGCTGAGGCTTAATAATGCGAAAGAAGTTCACCATCTCATTATAGGAAAAGTTGGTCCATCGATAGAGAGACATCCACCAGTAGAGACTAGTGACAATCTCAGCCACGGGCCTATTCCCACAAAGTACCTAACTTGATGGTTAGGTGTAAGGCACTCTGGGTCCCAATGGTGAAAGCTTCAATCGGTTGTCTAGAAGAAGATAGCATTCCACACCGCCATCTAAAAGGGCATAAAGATATAGTCGTTAAGGCTGAACACTATCCTAACAATGGCATTAAACATGTAAACTTGTGCTCATAAATCATGGGAATAATCATGAATCGCACATAAGTCGCACAATTTTAGGAAATTCATACATACCATAAATTATAATGCAACAACAACTACTCTGATATCACAAAATGTAACACCCCTCATTCACTGGAGGAATATTACATTGCTAAGACCCTATTGTGGAATCCTTAAGATTAATTAAGATTAAAACTAACTCTAAACTACTTAGG
>NCQV01134691.1:1342-12859 GCA_002740545.1 Lophocereus schottii | reverse complement strand
CCACTTTTCTGGCATGGTGGCTCGGCCCCCCTGTCGTCCCTTCTTGTCGGCTTTGCTCTTTTTGCTTTACTCCTTTTCGCGACGTTTGCTCGATTTGAAGTTTATTGCCTACAAAAGAAAATAAAACAAGTAAAAATTTTAAAAACTGTATTATTATACGAATTAAAATTAGGTAAAAGGGGTACGTAAAATACGACAAATTATCACCTAACAATTCTACTAAAAGAAGAAACCCGTTCTGGTAGTAATGACATTTCATTTTGGATTTTCTCCTTTTCCGGTAAGAGTCATGCTTTGATGATCACCATTGGCAAGCTCACAAGATAAACTATTTGTTAGAGAATTCTTTGATCCGTTTATATGTTTAATAGAGAAATAAAATAGGCTAAACTATAATTGCCAACATAGGAATCTCCCTTACACTTATATATTCGACAAATTTGTTTTTCACAAAACCAAGTATTCCTTTGTAATCAGTTCGAATCAGAAAAGGTTTTGGGGCTAAAAAGGTTAAGAACCTTTCAATTCCCTTTATGACTGCAAGAATTTCTTTTCCCATCATGGGATAGTTGCATTCTACTTTATTAAACACTACAATCTTTGCAGAGTTTTCCTCCTTCTTTGATCTTCAATGCTACACTCCAGTTCCCATTGCTGACATCTATTTGAAGAATTAAATCATCTCCATGATTCGGTTAATTAAGAAGATGAAGACTTTTGCCCATCTTTTTCAACTTTTGAACAATCTTTGAATCACTAGGGCTCCATGTCTAACGTACTTGTTTCTTGGGTCTCTGCTACAATGGTTTTCTCATCTTTAGTGAAATCTAAAGCATAAGTAACACATCTAAGAAACCTTTCTAATTGCTTTCTATCTTCAATTTCTTCATAAAAATTTCTATTTGTTTTCTAGAATATGCTTTTGTAAAATAATTTATCGAGCTTTTATTTCCAGACCTAAAAACTCAATTTCTTATTCATTACAAATATACTTGTTCTTACCAAGAATAATACCATAGTCAATGCATCTTTGGGTAACAATTAGCATATCATCTTTGTGTTGTTATATGATCTTGAAAAAGATAAGAATATCATCGATTTCTTTTTTCATCATGGGACAGTTGCATTCTTCTTTATTAAGACTTCCACTACAATATTTGTAGAGTTTTTCTCTTCTTTGATTTCGAGTATTGCACTCTAGTCCGCATTGCTGGCATGTGTCTCAAGAATTAAATCATCTCATTCATTAGGCAAATTAATACTAGAAAAAATTTTACACATCTTTTGAAGTTTAGAACAATCTTTGAATTACTAGGGTGTCCATTTCCAGCTTACTTTTTTCTTGAGGTTTTGCTATAATGGCTTTCTTAATTTAGCTAGATCTTTAATAAAATATGAAGCATAGGTAAGACATCTAAGAATCTACTTGCTGCCTATCTCCAATTGTTTTAGGAAAATTTTCTATTTTTTTATAGAATATGCTTTTGTGGGATGATTTGGCCAGCTTTTATCTATATACCTAAAAACTTAATTCTTGTTTAGCATAACTAGACTTGTTCTTGCCATGAATAATACCATGATCAATGCATCTTTAGGTGATAGCTAGGACATGATCTTTGTGCCATTCTAAGGTTTTAGAAAAGACAAGGATATCATTGATCTAAACTAGACAACAGTGATTAAAATCTTTGTAGATGTTATCCATTCTTCTTAGAAATATTTGAGGCACATTTATAAGATCAAGTTGCATTACTATATGCTCATAACATTCTTGAGGGGCACTAAAAGCATGTTTTCTTCATTGATTTTTATTTGCCAATATCGGGTTTTTGCAATACATTTTTGACAACCAAGAGGCTTCTTGAGTTCTACTGAAAAGGTCTATTTTGCTATGAATATAATAACCATCAAAGCTAGTATTATTATTAAGATTTTTGTAATTGAACCATTGTAGCTTTTCTCCTTTTCTCTTCCGCATGATTTCCTACCATGAAAGCGGGACTAGTTCGAGGATATTTCTAATTAAACCTTTTCGTAATAGCTCTTTCATTTGCTTATCAAATTATTGGATATCCTGATTTGTATACGCCATCTTTTTAACTTGGATAATAGTGTTATCCCAAAAATTTAGAGCATTATTAGAGTACATTTCTTCACATACTTGTTCTTTTTGTTCTGCGATTTGCTCTTTAATAGATAACTCAATAGTGAGATTGTTACTGACATCTCATGTTGTGCGGGTACTACCTTCTCACCACGCTGGCTACATGTAAACTCAATCTTTTGGTGTGTGTAAGCTTTATTTAATTTATCAATAGGAATTGAATGACAATTTATTGTAAATATTATTTGGCTTATGGCCTGTGTGCATGGAGAATATATCCTCCAAAAATTATTTTCAATTATCAAACCATGAGATGGTTGATCAGTTGTCCATAGAACTAGTATAATGCATTAGACTCCTCCTACTTCTATAGAGAACCCTTCTATGGTTGTGGCTCATAATATTGTTATCAGCGATCCTTACCTGTAAATGATACTTGGCTTTTTGCTACATAACTTTTGGAAATAAAGATCTTTTTCCAAAACAAATAGAACAACCACTATCGATGTGGACACATAATTCATATCTATTATATCACTCTAAGGGTACATTTATTGGAATATAGATATTATTAGAGTTTGTATTGGTGACTTCATATCATATTTCCATCATTATATTTTTGACTAATTCATTCTTATAAATTGGGTCACTAACAGTTGTTGTTTTGTACCCAATGGCTTTTCTGTCTAGACTCATACTTCGATCTACACTGTGTCTTATGAGTTCGACACTGATTATACTCATTTCATTGGTTATACTAATTGTATCATCTTCTATAAGTTATTTTTAGTTGCTAAAGACCCTCTCATATTCTAATCTTGCACTCATAATTCTTAATAATTAGGGTTTAATGATAATTTTACCATTCTCATCAATTTTTGTTACACTTTTCTTATTGATTTTTGTGGGATTGACAAAGCAAGATATCTAAGACCTATCAATTTTATCTCATACAGATTGGATTTTATCCTTTGAATTTTTGCATTAGAGTAGGACTTCCAAATTTTTCTACCTCTATTGTTGTTGCCTTAGTCTTCAAATCTCTAGTATTATCTAATTTGTAGATTATTTTTCAAAATATACTTAACCATCCCAACTATTTTTATCTTAAGGTATAGAAAGTTTTTACCACATTCATCTTTTAGACTTACATAATATCCAAGTCAAAAGTTGAATTCTACTGATCCATTACATAAATAGGTCTTAATCCCTGTGATAATTTAATTATTAAATTTGATATTTCTAATATTATAGAGCAAAGCATAAAGATCTACATCTTTACTATAATACTATAATGAAGTAATTTGTACTTGGACATTTCCAACATGGATATACCTATAATTTCTATCTTTGTTATGCTCAAGGATATTTTTCTAATTAATGAGATTCACTTCTCTGACATCATAGTCACAGTCTTTTATTTCTTGATCTTCTTCTATTATTTTACATATGTATTTACTTTTTAATTGGAAGATGGATTTTTATAGATCATGTCTTTTTGAATTATGGGAAGAAGCCAATCTTTTTTAACCTCTTCGTTCTCATTATCTATGACAAATTGTTTTCCTTGAAGATCACCAAGACTAATTAAACTACTTTTCATCAGGTGACTAGTTTCTTCATAATTATTTTTTTCATATTCATCCTCTAGTATAATCTTAACAATTTTCTTAGATCTAGTGCTTCTTCTTCGCTAAGCTTCAAGTAATCAAGACTACCAAAAGTTTCTATAAGCTTGTTGTTCTTCTTGTTTCTACATTCCTTTACATAATGACCTACTTCTCCACGTGCCCAACACTTATAGTTGTTTTTTCCAATAGAGCAATATGCAGTTGTTCTAAAAAATCTTCATTTCTCAGGGCTTGGTTTGTTATAATATTTTCGTTTATATTTCTCTCCCCTCTGCTTGTTAAAACTCTTTTTCTTATAAAATTTTCTTTTTCTCTTTGATCTAATGCTTCTTCTTCACTAAGCTCAACTAATCAAGACTATCAAAAGTTTCTATAAGCTTATTGTTCTTCTTGTTTTTACATTCCTTTGCATAATGACCTACTTCTTCGCATGTCCAATAGTTACAGTTGTTTTTCCCGACAGAGCAATATGTGGTTGTTCTAAAAAAACTTCATTTTTTAGGACTTGATTTGCTATAATATTTGCTTTTCTATTTCTCTCCCCTCTACTAGTTTAAAACTCTTTTTCTTATAAAATTTGCTTTTTTTGCTCCTCTTAGGTTCTTTTCCCTGTTGGTGAGAATTATCCCAACATGCTAGAACTTGTTTCTTCATTTTCTTTTGTTTTTGAAGATTGAAAGATTGATCATTAACCCATTGTCTTCAATAAGAGATTTTTGTACCAAGGGTATCAATGACATTTGTTTTCTCAAACTATGTCATGTATTTTACATTGATTATGAAAGTGATTGGATGTGGTAGTTTGTCGCAAACCATACCAAGATTGGTTTCATTATGCCAAATTAATATTGACTAAATTCAATAATATAATTCTTCAGATATCCCATAATTCTACGCTATCAATCTTTGTTTGCCATTCTTTATCTTTTTCTTCAAAATCAAGATTAGCTCCAACAAATTTAGTCTTATTTCCTTACATAAGTTTTTGAACATTATAGCTGGTGTTTCCATCATTTTTAATACATTTTTACCTTTCTTATCTAGTAAGTCACACCAGTAAATTATAGTGGCGCGAAAACTATGTTTGATATATTTCAGGAAATTTCTGGTAGTCCATGTAGAGTTTAGGATACTATTCATACCTCTTTTGCAATACTCAAATATTTCATCTATATTACGAGCTCTATTGATTTTTAAAATGTATCATGTTTGGCTAGTTAGGGTATGATCAATTTCTTCAAAGGATGTGGTTTTCCTTGGTATAAACCTAGAGAAAAAGTTAATTGTATACCTTGTTTAAACGTACCTAGGTCTCATAAAATGGATATTTCTCTTAGAAGATTCACCAAAATTTTCAGGTTAGAAACAATATTGTGAACTACCTTAGACTTTATTTCATCTATGTTAAGTTCTTATCCAAACTCATTGATTTCATCGTCAAATACCAATTTACGATCCTTTTTGTACTGTTTTCTTCTAATTTCTTCTAAAGGTCCAACATTAAGATCATCTAGTTCAATTAGATTTATCTGCTGATATGTTTCTTCTTCTAACTGGACATTATTTATCTCTCCATTATCATTATATAATACATCTTGTTTATCAACTATTGTGCTCATAATTTTGTTTAATTCTTCCAAGTTTTGTTCTTTATCAAACATATATTCTGTAATTCCTCAAGTGTATACTGCTTCTAATTCATCCTCTTCTTCTTGCTCTGCTTTTTCAGATGATTTTTCGATTGATTTTTTTCCTACTTCCTTTTGAATTTTTATATCAAGCAAAGAAAATAGTTTTTTTGTTTTTTGGGTTTAGGATAAGAAATTTATACTGAAATACTTAAATCAGATTTTATAATATGTCTAATTTGGTTAGTTACCAAAAGATGAATTACAGACAATTGCTTCTTAATCTCCTTAACTTCAGTTTTAATTTTTGCTAATTCTGCTTTTAATTCTAAAACTATATTAGTAATATAGTTTAATTCTGGTGCTACTGAAGTAGTTTCTTCTGAAGTATGTGCAATATGTGAATAATTAAGAGCATGACAAGTAGATGACTGTTTTAGCATTAAATATAGTTAATTAACTTAATTAATTATTAATTAGCTTAATTTGGTTAATGATTTTTGGTCATATGGCTTTGATACCAAATAAAAGAGGGTTTCGAGTAGTACTTATGAGAAGAATATCACACGCACAAAGTTGAAAATTTCGGAAGTAAGTTTTCAATTATTGGGGTTGAAAATACAAAGTTCAAAAACTTAGAGTACTTGATATAATTTTGAAAGTTAGTTTGGTCCAATTTGGTTCCAGAAATTATTTGCCCCAAAGTTGGATGGATTAAAAAATGATTTCTAAAGTTGTAGGTTCAAAAAAATTACTTATCCTAGCCTTGACGTCTAAATTGGAATCTATCCTGTATGTTACGATTTTCAAACCTAACTCATAGACTAATTCTACATTTAATTATTTTTTAAACTACAATTGTTGGGATTTATCTAAAAACACATTGTGATCGTTGCAAAACGTATCGTCAATACTTTGATCTTCAATATATATTTTCCAATTAGTCTTTTATAGAAGATATGTTAAATATTACAAGTTAATTAATTGTGCTATGAACTTTTTTTATTTGTCAAAATGGGTAAAGTTTTGGATTATCATAATTTTAAAATTATTATAGAGAAATTATGATATTACATTGTTACTAGTCATATTTACTAAGTTAACCTATGGTGTAAGTTAATACATTAGAAAAATCTTTTACTTGATAGTTTCTCATAACTTACATCATTTAATAACAACTTGGAATTAAAATGTTACTAATTATTTTACGAAAAAAACTAAGAAATTGTGTATGACGTGGTTGCTACATGATGTCATTGTTTTATTAAAAAAAAAAATCACTATAGTTACTGACGTATGAGATTTCTGGTGCATTGTATGAGTATGCAAATACTAGTTATTAATTAAATTTGGAAAAAAAATATCAAACCCAATGTGAAAACTAATAGTGGTTGTTTGGTACGACAACCACCGTAATTAAGTAAATCTCGACCATAAATTTGTTATTTCACAATATAAACCGTTGATTTTTTTTTTGTTTTTAAATGAGTAAAAATATATTACAAAAATCATGGAACATTTATAAATTTGGAGTAAAAATTATATTTGTAAGGCTTGTTTAGATTTTATTATGCCTGAACCTTAGCGTTCAAATTTTTCCCGCGAACATTCAAAAAAAAATCCCCTAAGCTATTACGCTACCCTTGTCACTCCGACCCACTGCCGGCCACCGAACAGTGACAACCACCAGCCTAGTTGCCGAGCCCCATCACCCCTAGCCGGAATTTCCCAACGCTTGCCGGTGCCAGAGAGAAACACGAAGCCCATTAGTGAGGGAGCAGCTCGAGCGACTCAAACCCAACTGTGTGCCGCCACCGTGCCGTCGTACTTTGGCAGCGCATGGCAACCCTTCTGACAGCCGCCTGGAGTCCCAATAGCCGGAGGGAGTGCCAGAGGCCCCGGTTAAGTCTCTTTGCCGGATTTTGCCACCCATTATTTTTAATTGTCACCGGAAAATCACGAATGGTCGTCGGATAATATTGAACACTAATGTTCATGCATAATAAAATCCAAACAAGCCTTACAAATTTAATTTATACTCCAAATTTATAAATGTTTTATGATTTTTATCATATATTTTCACTCATTTAAAAATGAAAAAAAATTTAATGATTTAGAATTTAGATCGTGGAATAACAAATATATGGTTTAAATTTATTTAATTATGATGGTTATAGTATAGTAACAACCACTATAAGCGCATCCATAAATCACAAAAAATTGTGATTTTCTTTCCAAAATTGTGTTACGCAACACTTCGCGGGGTTTGATAGGCTTTACGGTTTTCTCTCTAATTTCCTTCCATTCTCTCTCTTCCATTGTTTGGATGATTTCAATCCTTCCATCTCGGCCATGCCTGTCTGACAAGGTTTTTGCCCCCCTCCATCTCAATCTCTACGCGCCGTTGAGTGTAGGCTATTTAAGTATCGATTGGATGACTGATAAATCTTTGATGGGTGTTTGATACGAGCATTTATACTAATCATTGAATATTTCATATTTGATAATAAGTTCTTAATTAGGTTGATTTCCATGGCTTTTTTGTTTAATTGATTATATTTCTTTGTCGTTTGTTGATGATGGATTTCATTGTTGCATGTTGAGTTCAGAAGCTTTGATGTTCACATTAAGGACAGAAGTAGCGTAGAAGAAAAATCACATTTCAAAATGTCTAGCTTTGTGGGTGTGCTCGTTTCTGATCCATGGTTGCAAAGTCAATTCACCCAAGTGGAGCTTCGTAACCTCAGCTCTCAGGTCTTGAATTAATTCTCTCTCTATATATATTAATATGTATGCTTTTCACTTTTCTAATGTTCTTATTTGCCGCCAGTGATGAGCGATCTTACATATTTTTATGATTGACTGATGACAATATATGGTGTCTCTTTAACAGTATAATTCACTGAAATCACAATCTGGACAAGTAACTGTATCAGATTTACCGCCCATTTTGACGAAATTGAAGGGTATTGCTGGGGTTCACACTGAGAAAGATGTCAGGGCTACATTGGAGGATACATATCCTGACATGACCCATGAGATTGATTTTGAATCTTTCCTAAGGGTGAGTCATTCTAAGCCATTGTGGTTCAAGATTCCATTTGTTTCAAAAAAGTTTATTGTTCTTCTCAACGTATTAGCCATAAAATATGTTTGGACATAAATTTGTCTTAGTTGAAACCATCTTAAATAGTAAAATTTTGAAACATGAGGAAAACTTTAATCCATGGAATCATCCCAGAGGCATGATAAAATAAATTTGGTCCCACTTCATTGACTTGTGATATTATATTTTAAATTAAGTTCTGACATATAACAAACTCCAATTTATCCTATTTAACCGGTTTAAGTGTTCCAAAACTCATATGATGCTAGTATATGTACACGATTTGAAACATAATAAATGAGCACAGATTGATTTTTTTTTATAAAAAAAATTGTTCTCCCGTGTTCTTTTACGTATTATCCATTTTGTGTTGTTACTCATACGTAAGGTTATGTTTTTATGCTGAGCACGTTGTTGCATTTGTGCCTTGCATATTAGATAAAAACCAAGTAAAGTTAAAATGCCCAATTTCTTTTATATTTGAAATGCACTCAAGAAATTTTAAGGGGTGAATTTATGAAATACAATATTGATATGCTGAGCTTATGAAAGTTTGGTGTTTCTTTGTTAACTAGAGGTAAAGCATTTGTGACTGTGTATGAGTTGCAGGAATATCTAAACTTTCAAGGGCAGGCTAAGGGTGCTGGTTATAAACGTACAACTTCGATCCTCAGACAATCAACTACCACCAATTTGCATGTCATTAGTGAATCTGAGAAGGCCTCTTATGTTGAACACATTAACAACCATCTAGCTGAAGATCCTTTCTTGAAGAACTATCTACCAATATCTCCAAAAACAAATCAACTATTTGAACTTGCAAAAGATGGAGTGCTTCTTTGGTAAGTTGTGACACTTCAATGCCTTTCGAGAAGAATAACAGCAGCATACCTTATAATAAATTTTTTTGTTGGTTTTTTTTTCCAAAGAAATTACAAATTACACTTATACAAGGGGAAAGGGAGAAATTGAACTTGGAAAGCAATGTACGTTACCATAAACTGATTTTATCTTATGTGAATACTTGGAAATTGCAGCAAATTGATTAATGTTGCTGTGCCTGGAACAATAGATGAAAGAGCTATTAACACCAAAAAAGTTCTTAACCCTTGGGAGAGAAATGAGAACCATACTCTTTGTCTTAATTCTGCAAAGGCAATTGGTTGTACTGTGGTTAACATTGGCACACAGGACTTGGTGGAGGGACGTGTAAGCTAACAATGATTTGTAACAATTTGTTCCATTAATATATATATATATATATATATATTTAGAATTTCAATATTACTGATATGCTTAACTTTACTATCTTTCCAGCCCCATCTAATTATGGGATTAGTTGCTCAAATTATCAAGGTATTGGGCTTGTTTTCCTTGGTGAATTTGTTTCTTTCACTTTTATTTTTAGAGTATGTATACTACACTACTCATTACATATGTCCATGTGTATATACATCAATACGTGCCCATATATACATATGCACTTAATGAATGCAATGCTAATACCTGTTTCTTACATCAGATTCAATTACTAGCTGATGTCAACTTGAAGAAAACACCGGAACTTGTGGAGTTGGTGGAGGAAAATCAGGTGATAACCCATACCCAACTATTTTTTATATACTCTCAACATGTAAGTAAATATTATTTTATTCATAACTTTTGAAATTACTATTTAAACTTCTTAGATTAGATATTATTTTCATAGTCATTTTTCCCCGTGTAAATATGTTGACACAAGTAGAGAAAAGAATGTTATATGAAGATGTTATCAGTGTGATAGGGTAAGGTTAAATAATTGCTCCCAAAGTTGGGAATATTACATTTACCTATATCTTGAGGGGGTATGTGAAAATACTTACATTATAACCCTTTACATTACACATAAACTGTATTGGTGTTAAAGCAAATAAGCAGTTTGCCAATTATATTATAAATTTTTTCAGGATGTTGAGGAACTAATGAGTCTGGCCCCAGAAAAGGTTTTGTTAAAATGGATGAATTTTCAATTGAAGAAAGCAGGATACAAGAAGGAGGTCACAAATTTCTCTACCGATCTAAAGGTAAGTCGTTTTGTAGTTTGGATATGATTTTTTTTTCCTTCCTTAGAATTGACTAATATGCATGAGGAATTCGCAATCGCTTGGGAATTAAAAGGTAGATCAAATACAAAGTCCCAACTCTGTCGATCCCTTTTGGCAAACCATTCAAACAGAATTGATCCTATTCTAATAATAAAAATAATAAATTAATGATTTAGTTAACTTTGTTTTCAGCAAATATATGACTTTTAGTCTTTTAGTATGCTTTTACTAATATGTTATTTAATTTAACATAGAGAAATATAATTTTGATGATAAAATTGTTGTAAATTTTTCATTTTAATTTCTTCATAACCTCATCTTATTTAGTATTATTTACTATAGTCCATGCCAATAACTACTATAATTAACTTCTTGAAACAACAATAATAGCAGCACCATAACACTGGCCACTGTCATCGTCTCGTGTGGGCTATGCTTACACGGTGTCTAAGGGGACTCAAATTTAGGCAAGCTTACCCCTACAATTGTGCTATTAATAAAGATATCAACTCCTATGGCTCCATGAAAAACTAATTTTATTTAAAAATATCACTCAAAGCAAATCCCCTGATTACAATTTTGTTGGATGATATCTTTTTGAAACTTTAGTTATCTTTATCATCTTTTGGGAACTACTATGAGAAACTTGTTGCTTATGGTATGGGCAAAGCAGCAAATGTGGAGATGTCCGTTTGAGGCTAATGGCAAAAGAAAGATGAAGAAATTTTACTTTTCACAAAGATGATGAAATTATGGTAGTTGTTGATTATTGTGCCAATATTTTTAGCATGATAGGAGGTGTCGTCTGATTTTGTCCACATGCAATAATCTTTTGTTTTCCCCTTTGATGAGTTTAATACAATTCCCATGTAAAAAAATGTTACCCGAGAAACATAAATCTAATTCAACTGCCCCTACCTATGGCATGGCATGTGATAACTAAGATGATTGCAAAGTGGGTTTT
>NCQV01134676.1:0-11399 GCA_002740545.1 Lophocereus schottii | reverse complement strand
CAAATAACTCAATAAAATTTCAACAACAAACACAAATTACCACATAATTGTTAAATTCTAGCTCAGATTTGTCAAATTCATCAAAAAATTTACTATAAACTAAATAAACCCACTTACTTGAATTTAAAAGAGAAAATTGGTGGTGGGACACAGTGGACGGCGCGCGGGCTGGGCAGCGGCGAAACCGGTGACTGGTGGCAGCTCACGACGGTGACAGCGGCGTGTTTCCTCTGTCTCTCTCTACGTCGCCCTCTCTCTCTCTTTTAGCATGCGAAATGAAAACCCGAAGTCGGGTTTGGGGGTTTAAATCCTTGTTCGACAGAATATTCCGTCGGACAAGGAATCTTTTCAAAAAAATTCCCAATTTCGGCAGAGATCTGGTCCACATTGACCGTTGTTCCGACGGTTATTCCGTCAGATTTCCGTCGAGATTCCGACGGAACGGTCGGTTGAAATCCGTCGGCAATTCCGATGGAATAAGCATCCATCCAATCAACCGTCGCCTCGTTTTACTTTTTTTTGTCTTTCCATCATCATGTCCGCCGGCCTATCTGACGGTCCCTTTTTCGGTCGGCATTTTCCGTCGGAAAAAACAGAATTTTTAGTACCGAGCTCCCTACATTGTTAGGGAAAAAGTTTTAATATTTATAAACTCCAAGTGCAAGGTACATCGTTGACTATTCGGAGTATCGTCCGCAGAGAGTTGTGTTTCCAAGTACCAGAACTAAATAAAATATCTCAAGTTAGGCAAAACAAATAGGGATAGAAAATAGAACTAATTACTAAAACAAGAACAAAGAATTCGATTATGATTAAACCTGAGATAAATTAACAAATCAATTAAAACCCTAACCTTTCCAAGTTATGTTAGGATTCAGAGTTGATCTGTTGCACTGTTAATGCTCATCTAAGCCCTCTCTCAAGGGTCGAAGGCTAGTTTAATTGTTCTAACCATATATTTTCATAGGGTTCATCCAATTAAACTATAAAAGTAGCAATCCTAGATCTAACTAGGATCCGGACTATTTTCATATCCAAATGCTAGTCATTCTCTCTACCCACGCTAGACAATTGATCTCACATTTCAGCATAAGTTAATTGACCCAAAACACGGATAAAAGCTATTTCAAGCATTTTATCGAACACTTGGTGTGGTGAGGAAAATCTCTAAATTCTAGCATAAACAAGTTAGGTCAAGGGCTAAACAAAAATCAATTGGCCATCTCAAGAACAAATCACAACCAAAGATCAAAGTTTTAATTCATAAACAAACATTGAAACCAAGGCAAAACAATAATCTATTGAACGAGCGAATAAATTAAAAAGCATGAAATTAAAGTGAAAAGAAGAAGGAGAACTTAGTCTTCAATTGCGAATCCAAAATCTTCTACAATATATTAAAGAACTAACGTAATCTAATCTCCCCCTAAAGGGGTTTGTGGAGACTAAAATAAACCCTAATTGGCCCTCTCCAAAACCCAGCAAAAGGCCTCCCCCGAAAATTAGAAAAGAATCTAATCTCCTACCCTATTGCACGGTCATGCCTTCTTCCACGCGTCTTCCATTGGCTCTCGGGTTTCGTTTGACTTCTATGCATCCGTCAATTCATTCCCAAAGCCTTCCTTTCTATCAAAACCCGAGAATATCTCCTGAAAGTAAGATAAAACATATTATAAGCACAATTAAATCAAAGGAAGTGAATTTTGACCTTTTTTCATCTAGATTCGACATAAAAACCATGAGAAAAAGTGATCAAATATGGGCTAAAATAAGGTCAAATAAAAGTCTATCAAATACCCCTACACCTATTTTTTGCTCTTCCTCGAGCAAAAACAAAAAATAAAAAACTAAACTAAACAATAACTCACTTTTGTAGGAATCACGATTGTATTTAGTGCATGCAACAAGCCCTTTAAACCCCTTGGTTCCCCCAAGTGGACGAGTGAGGTCTCATGAGAATTTGTAGAAGATATACCTACAAAATCTTGAAAAAGAAAAATAAAAAGAGAAAGAAAAATAGAAAGATTGGGTTAATAAACAAAACACAAATGTATATAAGAAAGAAGTTGTACAAGTTCTAGCCAACCAAATTACCCTTATAACAAAGATATTAACCCGCATATAGATATAATGTACACATCAAGACTCTCTATCCCCAAGGATGACATCAAGGCATCAACTTTTCACCCCATTGTACATCAAAACTTTAAATCCATCCAAGTGCTTTGAGTACGAGTGTATCATCATCCTAAAACTTAGACTTACCAGAATCAAACTCAATCCTACTTGAATGACACAAACTACATTATTGACTTAATAACACTGAAAGCAAGCTTTTCAAGTAGTTATATTGTCTCAAAGAGTAACTCCCAGTAACAGTATTGACTCAAAGGGTAATGCCCAGTAGCGCATGCCTCAAAGGAATACTTGTCATTCCAGATTTTTATTTTTTTTCTCTGTTTCTTTTTTTTTTCATTTTTTTCATTTTTTTTTGAAAAGCAAACAAATCAAGACAACTAGGGGAGCCAATCATGGAAGACTAAGACCCTAAGCTAATGATATTGGTATAGATAAGGATTGGGTTACACATCGATAATGAACAATTGGGGTTAGAATTAAGGCCTAGAATGACACACTGAGAATGAAGATCTATTATGTACATCATGCTTGTATACAAGCTAATGGTCAAAGCATAAGAGATTTAAGCTGATCAGAATAATACGAAACTTCCCCACAACCAGGAAGAAAAACTATACAAAAATTGAAAAATTTTGACAAAAATATTTACAAAAGGGTATATGACTTCCCACTCCCACACCTAAATCTCACAATATCCTCATTGGGAGTCGAGGAGTCGCTACCACCACAAAAACACACAAGAACAAAGAAAACAAAATCACACATCCGAGACACACAAAACAAAACACAAAAAAGGAAAACAAAGCAAAAGGGTAATCATAACCATCAGTTAGCTCAGCAACATCCAAAATTTCACCTCAAAGTTGATCACTAACAAAAATACAACCTAACATCCACAACTAAACACAACCTAATATCCATAACTAAACAAAAAGAAAAAGAGAAAAGAAAAGAGGAGAAAGAAGAAGGGTTAGAATGATCATGTGTGCATCTAAACTATATCTTGCTAAAATGGTGCTCTAGGAGGCTGAATGAGCATTAGCCACTCATCCTTGTCTCTCAAGACTCGAGTCTGAAACTCGGATGCAGTTAAAGTTCACAGGAACTTATCGAGCACTTGAGCATGTAACTCAGATGGATGTAAGTAAGAGCGCAAAAATATGAATCCAAAAATGATAGTGAGTGTTCTCCTAAACTTCTTAAATGCTTTGAAAAAATCGGTAGAATAGTCAAAGGCAATAAGCAACATGATTTTTCTAGGTAAATGCTTTAGGTACCGATTGTAAGGATCGAGAGAGGGGTTATACGTACCCTCTAAAGGTACCTAGAGTCTCAGAATAATCGACCTTATTCCCCTCAAGCACAACATGAGAATCAATAAGTAGCCAATCGTGACACTCAGGGAATGCGAGGGTAGTGAACTTGAAGGAGAAGCATGAAAAATGCGGAGGGGATCGAGAGACACATGGTCATCATGATCAGGACTAGGTAAAACTGTAAACACAACATTCACACTAGGCCTCCTAACAAGAGTCTCATTAGGATCATGCTCCTCAATAGCTATATCATTTGACCCACAACAGGAATCATCCTCATCAATATTGACATCAACACTAAAAATCTCACCCACCTTAAACTCCGTCAATTAAGTTAAAAGGAAGGGTCGACCAGGAAAGGTCATGAGAGATACAGTGTTGTCGCTGAGGGTGTTAGGTGAGGATGGAGCAACAAGGAAAAAAAGTAGTCAAGGGAGGATTAAATACTTCCTCTAGTCCTAGAGTAGGAAAAGATTCACCAACATCACAAGGTTGACATTAGGTTCAGGGAAACAAAACCTAGGGTTAGTCTGATGTGATAAGTCATACTCCCAAGTAAAATTAGTAAGCTTGAGTTGTTGCTCATTCATTGTGTCAATCATGCTGGAAAATTTAGCAAAACCATCAGCAGAAACATAATAAGGACAAGAATTACGGTCATGATTAGAACGATTACAATGCTCGCACACAGGAGGGGCATAGTTAGGGATGCAAAGGAAGGAGATGCAAAAATCAACACAACTATTCTCAAATTCATAAGTATCCTCAGCCAACCACTTAAGCAAATCCCAAACTTCATCAACATTATGGGCGCAAAATCCCAATGCTCCACATGAGCATGGGTCTCATAAGGCACACCCTCATCGACTATACTCAAAATTTCCCACTTATCTACACATTAACCATAATGGGCAAGAAAAGCATGTAATTTATCATAATATCTCCAAAATAATTCATGCTCATGCTGAGAAAAGTGAAAAATAGGTGTTTTTTTTCAAAAATATATTTTTTTTCAAATAGCAGCTTAGTCTTGAATACTCAAGTAAGCTCCAATATTGAAAAACGTCAACTCTCCGACAACGGCGTCAAAAACTTGTTAGGAAAAAAGTTTTAATATTTATAAACCCCAAGTGTAAGGTGCATCGTTGAGTACTCAGGGTGTCATCCGCAGGAAGTTGTGTTTCCAAGTACCGGAACTAAATAAAACGTCTCAAGGTAGGCAAAACAAATAGGGATAGAAAACAAAACTAAATTATTAAAACAAGAACAAAGACTTCGATTATGATTAAGCCTGAGATAAACCAACAAATCAAGTCAAATCCTAACCTTCCCAAGTTATGCTAGGATTCAGAGTTGATTGGTTACACCATTAAAGCTCACCTAAGCCCTTTCTCAAGGGTCGAAGACTAGTTCAATTGTTCTAACCACCTATTTTCATGGGATTAACCCAATTTAAACTACAAAAGTAGGCACCCTTGATCTAAATAGGACCCTAACTATTTTCATATCCAAATGCTAGTCATTCTCCCTACCCACAATAGACAATTGACCTTACCTTTCAGCATAAGTTAATTGACCCAAAATACGAATAAACGCTCTTTCAAGCATTTCATCAAACACTTGGCGGGTGCGAGGAAAATCTCTAAGTTCTAGCATAAATAAGTTAGGTCAAAGCCTTAACACTGTCTTAAGAACAAACCACAACCAAAGATCAAAGCTTTAATTCACAAACAAACATTGAAACCAAAGCAAAACAATAATCTATTGAACGAGTGAATAAATTAAAAAGTACGAAATTAAAGAGAAAAGGAGAAGAAGAACTTAGCCTTCAATTGCAAATCCAAAATCTTCTACAATGTATTCAAGAACTAACCTAATCTAATCTCCCCCTAAAAGGGTTTGTGGAGGTTAGGATAAACCCTAATTGGCCATCTCCAGAACCCAGCAAAAGGTCTCCCTCGAAAATTAGAAGACAATATGCTTTAAAAAGTCCGAAAAATCGCTCCGCCGTATAGGTCTGAGGGACGCACGACCACCATGCACGGTCGTGCGTGTGGCCATGTTGCCCTGTGTAGCTTCGGCCTTAATTGCGTAGCTGTGGCTACCCTGTTGCATGGTCATGCCTTCTTCCACGGGTCTTCCATTGGCTCCCGGGTTTCATTGGACCTCTATGCATCCTTCAATTCATTCCCAAAGCCTTCCTTTCTATCAACATTCGAGAATTTCTCTTGAAAGTAAGACAAAATACATTATGAGGACAATTAAATCAAAGGAAGTGAATTTGACCCTTTCTCATCTAGATTCGACATAAAAACCATGAGAAAAAGTGATCAAATAGGGGCCAAAATTAGTTCAAATAAAGGTCTATCATACATCTTCTTATAGTTCCTTACATCTTTTTGCAACTTCTTACATCTTCTTACAACTCTTTACATTTCTTTATCGCTCCTTACATTTTCTTACAGCTCCTTACATTTTCTTACAGTTTACAGTTGTATCTTATTGCGAAATAGAGCATGCCCATGGTTATAAACTATAAAAACATATAAAGAGCTATAAAAAGCTGTAAAACTCTAAGGAATTGTAAGAGCTGCAAGGTGGTATAAAAAATTGTGCGAAAATGTAAAGAAATGTAAGCAGTCATAAGAAGCTATGATGATAAACATAAGGAGTTTTTGAATTATTAAAAAGTTGTATAGCATAATTTTTTAAATATGTATGCATAATTGTTGGTTTTTAAAGTATAAATTGTGAAAAATTATTTCATAAAAGTAAATTACATATATTGCCGATATTTATAAAATAAATTTATAACATTAGTAAACAAATTATATTTTCACGTTATAGAAAAAATGTTATTTTTCCACAATTATCATTTTGGATGATAAAAAAATATTAAAATAACATAATTAATGAGAGTAAATATTTAAACAAGTCAATTAATATAACAATAAAATAAATTCAAGCCGACAAATATGCATAACCAAATATATTCTACACTTGAGGCGGTTTTTTGGTATTAACATTAGTTTCATGTACCTATAATGAAATTTAAAAAAATTCTTCTCAACAAAATTGAATAGAACCCTAAAAATGAAGTCCTATTTAAATTAAATATTTTGAAATTAAATTCAACCTAGTGGTCAATTGTATGATGATAACAATTAAGTTATCATGGATAAACTCAACGATAAAATAGCTGAAATGTTTTCGTCACCTACAGTTTGACTATTTTTATATAAAATTTACGTCGAAACTCAAACATAAATGCAACTTTTGTGTTACTATTTTAAAACATGTTAACTTATTTTTCTCTATAATAGCATATATACTTCATGTCAAAACTCAAATATTAATTTACATCGTTAAATTCTGTTTTTATATTTATACAAATATTATGTTCAGAAAAAAAGACGTAAGGTTTTTCATATTGGCAATATATATAAAATATATACACATTTTCATAAATATGAGAAAATAATAATCAATAAGTTGAATGTTATAAAAAAAATATATGAGTAAATTTAAGGGGATATAAGGAGTTGTAAGAATTTAGTTAAAAATGTTAGAAACTGTAAGAAGTTGTAAGGAGATACAAGAAGTTCTAAGGTATAAACTATAAATCTCTGCAGTCACATAAAAGAATAGAACCTCAGTAAAAGGGGAGAGCAAAAAAACCGGGTATTCAGTTTCGTACCCAGAACTGATGTGGACCCGGTAGGTACGGACCTAAGTCGGTTCCAAAATTTAGGACCCGGTTATAACCGGACCGGGTCCTGAAATTTTAGAACAGGACCTAGACCCAATACCTGGTACTCGGTCAAAATTTAAAGAATTTTGATTAAAAAATATAAAAAGTAAATTATTTCTCAAGTGATGTATCTTTTGTATCGAGTTCTAACTCCTACCTCAATTTAACCATTTGTCTTTTTTGCTTTCAATTTGTTGCTGGACTAACTCTTTATGTATATCGAGCACCATGGATTTCATCCTTCAAGTTTTGGTTCTTCTCCTCATGAACCCTGTTGCTTACTGTGTATTTGTTTTTATATTATTATGACAGTTTTCCTCTCTATTTCAAGTGAATTAAAATAATTTTTAGGTTTCTCATTCGTTTTGTAATCTTAATTTGTGGATTTCTGATGAACATGATCTCCAATTCTTGGAGTTTATTTTAGAATATGTGAATTTTCTTTATTGCTTATTGTGTATTTTATTGGGCCTTATAACTCGGTTCTTAGGAATTTAGCTTTAAATATAAGTTCTCAACTTTCTTCAATCCTTCACTCTCCCATTTTCTTAGGGGAAAATAAGAAAAAGTAAAAAAAAAATTACATAGAACCCGTGTATCCAGAATTAGACCCAATCGCAACCGAGTCAAAGTTCTGATACCTGATTCCAAATTCTAAGATCAGGTTCTAACCAAATTTGATTGCGATTCCAAAAAATCCACTTGGGTAGTCAATTCCACTCACCTCTACTGAATAATACTCTTTTGTACCTCACATTCTCCACTTTGAGGAGGTACGTAGAGTTGTGATGCAGCGATCCTCGCCGTCTCTGCATGCGCGCTTCTCATTTTATTTTTATAATGTTTTATCATTTTAGAAATAATTATCTATGCAATTGTAAGAATTGTTTCTCCTTTGATCAATTAGCCAGAGATTTATTTAATGTGCGATTTGATTTGCTTTCGTGTAGCTTTTCTGGCTTCTTTTTTCGAGAGATGTGTTTCTCTGTTTGCATAGCATATCTTCCATGAAATTTGATGCTTCACTGCTGTTTCTTGTATTGAAATTAAAGAACATCAAATTTGAGGAAATTGCACCATAAATCAGCAAATCTAAGGAATGCAATAAATACATAGGTATTTTTCCTAGCCATTATCGTGAAATAATGATTTATATACGCACAAAGACAAGTAAATACTGCAAAAGCTAACTAGTTTTTTTTTCCTTTTTTCAGCTTCAATATGGAGACTGTATTTTGACAATAGAAATTGTATTTTTCTAAGTTAAATTTTCTTTTTGGGGGGGGGGGTAGATAAGCGATATGCAAAAGAGCCTTGTAAATTTAACTATATATATAGTAGTATCCTATGGAGTTATTAAAACTTCCTGGGTCCTCTTTTTATATTTCTAAATGTAAAAGCCATGGTTTTTAATTAAGAAGATTAAATACAAGCTAATAGAAGATCAATTCGGTGAAAACGATGCAAAAATATTGGTCAATTTAATGACCATTTAGGAAGATCATTTTGGGACCAAAAAATTGTCAAGTAGAAAGATAATAATGGGATCATCGAAGGGATTACATAATGAACTCTTTGTAGCTGGTTTCCAAGGGGAATTCTCATGTGCGTTTTATAGTATTCTCGGCATCAACTTCTATCTTAATAGGCATCAGTTACATCTGCCATTTCATAGGTTCAAGATCGAATCAAACTATCGAAAGTAAAGTTTATGGTTGATGTTCATGAATTATTTTATAATGTAGCATGCCTTTGCGCACAAAAACTATTTGGACTTGAAGTGTAAACTAAGCAACATCTCCTTCCTACCTTGCACAATAATGAATATATGAGCGTTGTTGAGATTCGCACTGGAGACTCCTTGCTCAGAATGACTTTGACATCATGTTCAAGAACCAACTCAACCAAAAGCCTAAGTTGAAGGTTGAAGGGCCCAAGCAGAATGGTTTGATACTCCAACAAGTATGCCGATAACCTAATGAGTTACTCCATATATTGTAAATTGGTTTTAACCTAGGATAAAACTTCATTTAAACTTACCTGCGTTGCTTGTTGGTTTAGAGCGAACTTATACTAAACTATAACCGAATGAGTTACTCTATATATTGTAAATTAGTTTCAATTTAGAATAGAACTTCTTTTAACGTTACCTGCATTGCTTGTTTGTTCAGACCGAACTTACACTAAAATTTAACATGATATCGATGTCATTCCGAACTAAAGGTCTTCAGTTAAAGTATTAACCACACCTAATATTAAATTATTGTAAGGTAATAAGACGCGAACCATTTTTAATATAAAAAAAACATTTGTATGAGATGGTGTGCCAGAATATATTATACAAGACAGTGCAATTCCTCAACCACAAATCAATAACTTTTAATGGAGATGGTTTGAGACGATTACCACATTGGTCAATTTCCAGTGGAGCAAGGATAAAGAATAACATAATTAAGACCCCATAAGAACATGCAATTTGTCATGTTGCCATTAGTTGGCTGGTTGACTCAATGTTATTGGTCAGGCTCTTTCTTTCTCGCAGCATGCACATTGCTTTAATCTCAAGTCTCAACTGCTTCGTGGGCAGTTCGGGAGCGCACCAATGACCACTTGAGGAAAAATGCAAGCCAAGTCAGTAATTCACCAGTCATGCATTTTGAATAATTGAATTGATTAATATGATGTCATTTTAGTTTAATTTCGACTCCAAGACAAGTATTGAGTGCAATTTGGCCCTGAATGAATGGCGGCTAATTATAATAACCTATAAATCCGGAAAATCAAGAACAGCCTCAAATTTGCCATGGTGATTGTTGCTTTCATCAGGGTAACAAATTTTGCTGTTGCTTTCAGGGTTAATCATAGAATTAATTATTCTCTTATTGTTGTTATAAGATCAACTATTAAAGAATATCGTCAAAAGATTGAAATACCCCTTACGTAAAATTTGCGACTTCCTTTATGTGTCGAGAAAACATTTTTCCACGAATTTGTGGAAAGCAATTAATTGGGATCGACACTTTGTTTAAATTAGTTTACATTTAAGCGGTTTAAGGGCAGCATTTAATTGTTGAATAAGTGGACGCTTTATTTGAATAATATCTCAAGCTTATGTATGTTGAGAAGACTTACCAAGCAGCAAAAGAAATATTGGACATGATTCTTACTTTACAAGTGAAAAATTGATTCATCGCTGTAAGACTAAATTCATAATTATTGCAAGTAAGAACAGATGATACAGAGATTATGAAAGTAAATATTCTCTCATATAATTTGAACTATCAAGATTTAGTTTAATTAGTTCCTGAATGTACAACATCTTCTAGTGGGTGTGTTCAGCAAAAAATAGTTGGTCAGGTAGTGCTTAGTGGTTTTACTAGTTGTTAACTATTTTATTAGTTGTTAGCTATTAAGTAGTAGTATTTAGTGACGAGATGTTCTACTAGGTATTTAAAAATAATTAAAGTACAATAAATACAATTGTTTAATGAACATACTAGTCTTGACCCATGCTTTGCATAGAATATGTTCAAATAAACATTTTACAGATATGTTATCGAAATAATAAACGAATAGTTATGGTAGACACTATTAATATTATAATTTAGAGGAGATAATGGAACAACTCAATGAAAAAGTTAAGTATACAACAACTTCGTGTATAATTAATGAGATTTGTATTTGAAAACTATATAATTGTGGAAAAAGTCTATATAAGTATGATAGAGACAATAGATAGTGAATTTGTTACAAAGCATGCTAAATAGGGTGATGATAAGTCAATCTATGATGTCAATGACAAAAAGTCCACCTCCTCCTCTTGTTGGTGAGAAAAAATTTATGAAGTCGTTAATTCTCTAGTGAAGTTAGGTAGAAAAATTTATAAAGTCGTTAATTCTCTAGTGAAGTTAGGTAGAAACTATTTTAAAGTTGGTTTAGTTTTAGTTTCGCATGTAACACCAATAAAATTTGTATTTCAACGAAAATAATTTGAATATTATATTTATACTAATATATAGCGTTTTTGACTATTTAAACTGGTTCATGAGGGGGTGCTAATATAATTATGTATTCATAGTTTGTACATTTAGTTTTTAGGTCAACTTAATAGTTTCATGAGTTTTGATATAAACTTCTTTTGCCCTTATATTCTCTTGCAAGAGATGTGTTGAGTTTAGATTTGTGAGTTGAGA
>NCQV01134530.1:6310-16310 GCA_002740545.1 Lophocereus schottii | reverse complement strand
CCACCTTCAAAGAGGGGTTTGATAAATTGATTGCCAGTTTTGGAATTACCCATCTAAAGAAAAGGTGCTTGATTAATTCTTGGGTTGGAAAATTACTTAGTTTGATTAAATTCCTTGATTGATTATCCGTTAGAGTAAATAGTAGATTAGTTAAAATTTATCTCAAATTTGGATGCATTTAGCATATCTTGAGGGAATATAGCTCAATAGATCAACCTAGTCTCTATTAGATCGACCTTGATTTGGTACAATACCGCCGTGTGCTTTTGGGCATATCATGTGGCCACTAGTTCTGCACAAGGGATTGTGATTGGGCCCTTATTACCCTCATTGCTAAGTCTATAGGGATAGAGTCAAACCCTAATGATGGAGTTCCTAGTTCTGAGCGTTTAAACTTAGCCGCTTTTAAACAAATGAATTTCCTAACTAGAGGATGGGTGTCTTATTTTGATTTATCATAGGAACCATCTCATGCGTTTACCTAATCTTGAACAAAACACTCTCTTGGACTGGGACAATCCATACTTTTTGCTAGGTGATAACGAGTTGGCGCAACCTGCACCACCTCCTCCCCCGCCTCACCTAAGGGCCTCTAGTTCATCCCAACCGTCATCCTCCTCTGATTATGCTGGTTTGCATACTACCCTTCAGTCCATTCAAGAGGGGTAAGGGTCCCTCTAAGCTTACATTCAAACTGAACATACCGCACTTTATGACTTTGTCCAGGAGGAGCATGATGACCTTCACGGGATGATTAGCTCCCAAATCCAATACTTCCAAGAATTTAGGGCCTGTATAGAGACTTGGCGAGACTAGCATATTTCTTATCCCCACCCTCCTTCTGCTGCCCCTCCTCCTCTTTTTCCCCGTACTCCTTTTTAGTTCTTGTTTTCTTCCCCATTGATTTTTATGTCCTTATATTGAGGGCATTACTTTGTCTAACCATGGGGGTGTTATGTGTATGTGTATATGACATGGATGTGTGAGTACTGTGCAATTTAGGTGTTGTATTTAGGACTAGTTTGCATTCTTAGTTAATTATTTTGCTTTCCTTTCTATTTTTAGGTTTCTTTCCTTAGTTTTAGCTTTATTCTTGTATTTTCAATTTTTAATTGCATTTAGAGTGGAAAAACTAAGCAAAAAAACAACACAAAAATAAATGGGAGGGAAAAAGTAATAAAATCCTTTGATGATGAGTCTTGGACTAAGTAACTTTCTTTTGCTTATTTTGACCCTTTTTGTTTAGCCATTTGTGAATAAATGTTTAATTATAAGTTTTCGATATGTGTTTCATGTTTTGTCTGTCATGTTGACTGTGATTTGATTCCTCAGTGAATCTTTGCATGAATACCTGGCGCGTATGATCTATCGAGCTAATTGAGCTTTGGTAGTTATCCTATGAGACTTTAAGCCTTATTTTGACTAATTGATCATTTTAGTCTCATATTCTTTTTCTTCTATGGCTTTTCCTTGATTTAAATCTCTAGAACTTGCTTTAACTCTTATCCAAGATCACATTCAGCATGCATGTTTACGCGATATGATTAAGCCATTCTTTCTATTTACAAGCTACATTGACCAAATAGCTAGATTTTTTATGATCTATACTTGCTAACCCCATTGAGCCTTGACCATTCTTTTTCTTGATGCAGACCTATAATATTGTATCTAGGCTGAACACATGTTCTATATTTTTCGCAAAAACTGTAGAGCCCCAATAGTGATTGGGAGTAGTTGGTGGATATTAATGACGTTGTTGTTGGGTTTGGTTTGTTTGAATGCAATAAGGGGTTGATGTGATATTTCCCTTGCTGTTGAATTTTGCAAGTTATTACTAAAAGTGTTTAAAAGTGCATAATTTCTCTTGTCATGATCAAGAAAAAGTTAAAAGAAATGTTGAAAGAGAAAAAAGGGAAGCAAAAAATGTTCAAGGATTTGGTATGAATTTTATATTTCAACACTTTTTCGCATATTCGATCAACTATGGGTTATTTGTGTATTTGAGATATATTGGTGACTGGTGTGAGGAGTATTTTTTGTGAAAGTTGGGTGAAGATGATTCATGCTCATAGTTTTTGGCTTTGAGCTTTACAAATACCAACATATTTATTCCCCTCTTATCATTACCCATAGCACCATTACAACCCGATCAAAGTCCTCATGACTACCTAGAATGTGTTGCATTCTCAGGGTGGCGAATTTGAGAGTCTTTTCAAGCTTATGGTAGATTTGATTTCTTTGGAATGGGATTTGAGTGAACCATATTGTATTTTTGAATGCAAGAGTGATTAGTGCTTCATTCCTAAAGGAAGGGTCTACCTCTTCCTTTAGCTCTCCCCAATGTATGCGTTGATATGATTGCTGAAGCTACTTCGGGTGATCGATTCAATGTTTAATGTGATGGTATTTGTTCTCATTTTGAGAACTTCATGCCTTCTTCTATTTTATAAGATTTTTCATCACTTTTGGGGTAGCTTCTTGGGTTGGTAGGCTATTAATGTTGCTACTTATGTTTACTTAAGGTGATTCTGCATTTTGGTATTAGTTTTCATAATTGCTTGAGGATTAGCAATGGTTTGAGCATTAGGAAGTTTGATCATGCTTAAAATGCACTCTATTTTAGAAGTCTTTTTGCTACTTTTTTAGAGAGAATTATATAGTTTATGTTGTAATTTATACCCCTTCCCGTTTTATGCTTAGATATGGTTCTTTTCTGTGTTTTGTAGGTTTGTGGACATTTTTACCCTTGATTTGATCCCAATTAAGTGTGTTTTTCCTTCTAGGGATGCCCCTTATACCAGTGGAAAGGAAAGAAGAACCAATGAATATTGAGACAAAGGACCATAGAACCCCCGTGGTGATGGTCACGGTCCGTGGTGAAGCCCGAAACTACTTACCTCATTGTTTTCCTTCATTTTGTGGCTAAGAACGGCTGCGTTTATGCATAAATAGGGTTCTTTTTGGCTGTAACAGGGGATAACTAGAAAACCAAAGTCTCTAACTCTCACTTTTTTCATTGGCATTAGGATTTTTCTAGTTGTCTTTATAGTAAGAAAGGGAATTGGAGTGAAAGGATTGGCACTTGGAGTTTGGGAATCCATTGAAGATTACCATTATCGCTAAGTTTTTCTTCCCTTCTAATCTCTTCTTGAACTTTTCCTTAGATGTTGAATATTTCCATTGTGTGTGAGTAGTTTTTCTTAATCGAGGGCCTTATTAGCCAAACTATTGATGTTGGATCTCCAATTTTTAATATTTTTACTTTATATAATTGGCTTGATTGAATTCTAAATTGTGGATGAACTATTGCGAGTAAGTTTTGGCCAGATTTGCTTGCATACACTAGATAGTTGACTGAAGTACTGAAAGGAAAAGCTTATTATTAGAATAACAAGTTAGAACCTAATTTAACGACTAGTTGGATGATAGCTGTTCGTTAAAAGGAAAATATTAGCAATCAAGAATCCCTAGCCAAGACTAAACATAGGATTTTTGGAAAATTTTAAGTGGATTAGTTTAGGCAATTCAGTTTGTTTCGAAAGAAAAGATCAAATTTTTAGTTTGATTTGAATCATTCAATTGGGATAAAGTGCATAACTAAATCCAATGATCTAACTGTTTAATAGGTGAAGCAATTCCCTAGATGTTTTTAATTCGATTGAATTTCCAATAGTCAAATAGTGGGAGTTGAGACATTTAATTGAAAATTTAATTACATAGCCTCTTATAATAGGTTAAAACTCGATAGAGTACAGATGGCTTTTGTGGGATCGATATCAGAACTGTACTGCAACAACCCTGCGCTTGTAATAGCAATCACTCCTTGAGATTTGGCTCTTTGCTCCTCTCACTTTAACTTCTTCCTTCTAAAGCAAAAAGTCATTTATATTTGTTGATCAAATTCAAAAGGAAAGGGACTTCACATATAAGTGGGGAAATCCTACAAAGATAATAAAAAAAGACTCTATCAATGCAAATAAATGCGGTACAAGGGAAAATGAAAAACACAAAAATTCCTTAGTCAATCTACGAAGGCAAACTTAATATCCAAAAATTGGTCCCCGACAACAATGTCACAAGCTTAACACTACACCTAGCGCATGGGTGTTGTTTTAATATTGTTTCCACAGAGGCCAAATGCAATCTATTAAATTTTGACCTATTATAAAAGGCTGAGCAAGCAAGTTCCAATGGGTTGTTCAAATTAAATCATGCACTTTATTTAGTTTGGATGACAGAAAGGAGTGCAATTGAACAAAAATTGAGTCTTTTCTTTTGAATTAAGCTCAATTGCCTAAACTAATCTAGTTAACAATCTTTCGAATGCCCTTGTTTTAGTCTAAGCTCTAGATTCTTGATTAGCTAAAGTTTCCTCTTAACAAATAAATCTGTTTCAAGTATTCTAAGTCAAGTCCTATCTTGTCGGTCAAATATCAAGTTTCTCCTTTCAATACTTAACTCAACTCCATGGCATAAACAAGTAAATTTGCCAAAATCCTCTTACAACACTTCAATCACAGGGTAGAATTCAATCTTTCCAACATAGAATGCAATGAAGATTAAGGATCCAACATCAATACTTTAGCTAACAAATCCTAAGATTAAATAAAGTACTCACTCATGTTCAAAATTAACAACATCTAAAATAAGAGTTTAAGAAAGTACCAAAGGGAGATAAAGCAGTGACGGTGATTCTCCAATGCTATCCCAATTTTCAAATGTCCGAAAGCCAAGGCTTTTGTTCAATTTCTTCTTCTACTTTAAAAATACAAATTAACGATCCTAATTCTAATGAAAAATATAGAGAAAGATGAGTGTGAAGTGAGGTTAGTTCTCTCTTTTCTGAAGCCAAAAGCCCCATTTAAGCACGAACTCCAACATCCACTTCCACTAGACGGAGGAACACGAAGAAGTAAGCAAATTTGGCTCACCATGGATCGTGACCTTCACCACAGAGCATCCAGGGTGACTTCTGTCTCGAAATTCTCTAGCTCTTCTTTTCTCCATCAGCATGGTGACCTGAAGGCATCCGTGGGGAATCCATTGTACTTAATTAGAGGTTAAAGATGGGGCAAAATGTTCTAAAAACCTGCAAAACATGCAAGAGAACCATACCAAACCATAACATGGGAATACGAGTGTAGATTATAACATAAAGTTCATAAATCTCCCCAAAAGTGCAACAAAACAAGCCCAAAATGATGTAAACTCTAAGCACGTGTCAGTTCCTCATCACTTAAGGAAGTGAAGGGATTGCACTCCTCTTCATCCTCTTGGTTAGATTCGGACGAGCTAAAGATGGAGTATTATGGAGGTTCCTTCTTTGGTTAATCATAAATTTAGCCCATTGATTCTCCAAGTACTGATTCTGGCTTCTTATTTCTTTAAAATTCCTCATAATAGCCTCAAATCTATCATTCAAACTCACACTTCCACTCATTTTAAGAGTATAGTGCAACCGGGTCCTTCTGGGGAGGGTTCGTGTTTGGGCTTAAGGGATGTGTTTGGGGTTGGAGCTTCGACCTAGGAAGGTATCCAAAAGCTCTGATAACAAATATGATGTACCTTCAATGGGGAAGGAAAGATTCAAGTAAGAAAGTTCAACCAAAATTCAAAGAAGAGGGAAATAATAGGGAAAACCAAATTTAGTTAAGACTTGTCACGATTTATGTGAGAAACAAAGAAGATAAATTAGCATGCAAAATGATAAGACACCCCATCTTTGACCATAGTGGGTCTCCTAATCACACTTAGTGATAGTACACACTACCCTAAGTAAGATTAAGGCTCACTTGAATGCTAATTTGACTAGCCAAATCAAAGACAAGCAAGAAAGAGTTTAAAAGTAAGTATAAACTCAACTTTCATCAATATCAAATCTGAATGTACATCCATAAAGGAAGAAAATAAATAAAGAGAGAAGGCCTTAGTACCATTACTTTGAACCTAGCAAAGTAATTCAAGTAGTGATGGATGCACACCAGAACTCAATTCGCACTCGAGATTGAATGCAAGTTTGCGAGGAGCAAACTGAAATTTATCTAGAGTTTGCTTGAATTTGAATGATGAGAGGGAGGAATTAAACTAAACCTGATCTCAGACACAGAATCACCACTAAGAACAAGCTTAAGGCCCTTAATCTTGTTGAGATTGTAGAAACACTACCTAAATAAGGATTAAGGCTCACATGATACCATTTAACTTGGCCTAAGCAAGGATGAGCAAGTAACGTGTTTAAGACATACCAAGGAGCAAAGCTCAACTTTCTAGATTCAATACTCAAAGCTGATTATAAAAAGAGCTTCCAAAAGCCCCTTATACACATCCATTGCTTGCTGCCTAGGAAGGGAGGCGGTCTCTTCCCACTTTGGAAACCTGTAAACAAGTTTAAGTCAACAAAAATTACAAAGCATGCTGAATTAAGCCAATTACAAACAATGAGTCCCATAAATCAAAATACTAATGACAAAACTCAACTTTGATCCTCTAAATTAGCTTAAAGTGCTTCATTACACATGAAGGATAGAGAAAAATGGTTGCCTCTCCCCCTTTGCCGCTAGCCAACAAAATTGAACTTGGTGTCTTCTCCCTCACATGAGGATAGTTTTAGCTATCTTGGGTATCCAACAAGGAATCGAGACAACTCTAATAGGCCCTCCTAGGAGGGAAACCTCTAGGTGAAGCAATCGAACTCAAAGAGTTGGTTTCTGCTCGGTTTTACTGCAACCATGTGTCCTTATTCTTGCCGACTTTCACTTGATTTCCTTCCGTTGGGAAAATCTCTAGGATGCTAACAAACCCTACCTATAAAGAAATCAAGGCTAAATTAGGTTTAAGGTGCTTAAAGGACCTAATAATTTAAACCATACATATTAAGCACTAATCTGGTATGGTTAGCAAAATCGGCCTGAATCTTCAACTTGCATTTGATTTTACTTAAACTTCTTTACAGGCCTTGATAGCTAACTTCTCTAAGCATCATGGTAAGTACAAACTGGGGACTCAAACCTCATGCAAGCCTAAGAAATAACATATACAAAATCGGGCTTTTCCTTAGACTCGAACCAGGGACCTTATAATTTTGACCGTAGTAAAATTTGGGTTCTTCTTTGCAGTTTACCTAGAAAACTTGGACTAACTTTACTGACTTGTAGGTCCAAATTTGATTACATTGATGGACCTTCATCATCCTCCCTTTGCTAAAGAGAATTTGACCTCAAATGGTTTATGTTATCATCCTCCAAATATGGGCTCAAATCTACCACATTATATGTCGTTGAAATGCCATAGTCCTTAGGAAAATCAACCTTGTATGAAATTATAATTAAGTCATTCTAAAACCTCAAATGGGCATCTGCTCATGGCATAAGATTCTTTTTGCATTTTGATGTGAAACACTTTTTTGGAGGTGGATCCAAGCCAAGCCTTTGAGTTAAAATGGCATCTTCTTCTTGTGTTTGTTGTCTTGGGCTTGGTATGACACATTAACCTTCTCAATTTTGCCCTTCACTTGGTCATGGAGTTTTTGGATTCCTTTCACATGCTTGATAGCATCCACACTTAGCTTTTTATCCATAGGCTGTGGTATAAGATCAAGAGACTTACAGGATTAATTCCATAGACGACATTGAATGGAGATAAACCAGTAGCCTTGCCAGGTGCCTTGTTGTAAGAAAATTAAGTGTGGGGGAGTAATAAATCCCAAGCTTTCGAATGCAGTTTAATCAAAACTCGTAGTAGTATGCCTAAGGTTCAATTGATTACCTTAGGTTAGTTGTCTGTTTATAGATGACAAGTGGTACTGTACTTGAGTTTAGTACACATCTTCTTCCATAAAGGAACCCAAAGGCGACTAAGAAACTTAGTATTCCGATCTGAAAAAATAGATCATAGAATACTATGTAATCTCATCACTTCCTTGAAATATAACTCTATAATATATGTAGTGTCATTGTTCATGTTTTCACCATAATGACCAGCTAGTGAAACTCTATGAACTTCTCGAATCAATAGTTCTTAAGTACTACACTATGGAATGTATAAGTGAGTACCCTTGGACAAGTGTAACCTTCTTGGACTAAAAAATCACCTTTAGGGCACTTTTAACAAGCTTGGTAAAGCTCCCCAAAGTCTTCATCTTCAACATAAAAAGATTTTAGATGTCTAAAAGCCATAATACAAGTATCTAACTGGAATAACAATAAGTGCCTTCTAGATAATGCATTTGGACCTTAATTGGGCTTCCTAGACTTATGCTTGATTAAGAAATGGAACGATTAGAGATATGCCACCCATTTTGCATGCTGTGAGTTCAACTTATACCGCCCTTAAATCTACTTTAGGGCCTCATGATGAGAATGTAAAATCAACTCATTAGCCATCAAGTAATGACTCCAGTACTCTAAACAGCGCACAATAGCATATAATTCCTTGAATAAGTGGAGTATTTTCTTCTTAAATCACATAACTTCTCACTGACGAAGGCTAGACGATTTCCTCCTTGAGTGTGCATATGCCTCATTGTCATGACTAGTAACAATATAACCTAAAAAAGTCACCTCATTATAGAAAAAGGTGCACTTCTTCTACTTACCAAACAACTTCTCTCTTATAAGAAGCATCATAAACTGATTTAGATGGTTTTAGTGCTCTCTTTCATCCTTGCTGTAAATCAAAATGTCAACAAAACAAACCAAAACAAATTTACCAATATAATGCCTGAATACTTGATTCATAAGCTTATAAAATTGCTTAGAGAATTTGATAAGCCGAATGGCATAAGGAGCCACTCAAATAAGCCACCTTTGGTTTTGAAAGCAGTTTTTTCGTTCGCCACCTTCTCTCATTCTAATTTGGTAATAATCACTTCTTAAATTAATATTGGAAAATATCCTTGAACCATGTAGTTCATCCAATTTATCTTCAAGTCTAGGTATAGGATACGTATGCTTGATTATAATCTTCTTTATAGCATGACTGTCTACACACATGCATATGCTCCAATCTTTCTTTAGAACTAAACGAGCTAGAACAACATATGGACTTAAGGGCTTATAAACTAGTCCTTTAGACATCAATTCTTCCACTTGGCATTAAATCTTCATAGTGTCTTTGGGGTTCATCTGTAGGTTGCTTGTTTAGAAGAATGGATCCTGGAATATGATCAATATGGTGTTACATATCCCATTTTATGGGCAAGCGCAGATGTATTTCTTTTGCAAAAACATGATTAAATAGCTTGAGTAACAACATGGCTAAAGGCTTCATAAAGGGATTTAAACTCTTCTTGAATAACTAGTATCCACTCTTTAGAAGGTCTAAATTTATGATATGAGGCTTTTAATAGAGGTTCGCTAAATGTAAGCAATACATCCAAATGTTCTGAGCTGTTTGTCGTTTATTTTTGTAGAGTTTAGAAGGGGATAAAGGTAATAAGGTGATCTTCTTTCCACCCTTAGAGAACGAATATGTGTTTAGGAATCAATTATGCATCATGTTTCGATCATACATCCACAGTCTACCTAATAAGGTGTGGCATGCATCCATGGGAATCACATTACACGATAACTCATCTTGGTAATTCTTTCCAATGAAAAAGGAAATTAAGCACCTAGAGTTAGCTCGTAACCCTTTGCTTTGATTTACCATTAAATGTTATAAGGGTGTCGATGAGCCGTAGCTTGGAGGCTTAGCTTTTCAATAATGCTAAGTGAACTAGCATTAGCATAACTTCCTCAATCAATAATCAATGAACAGACCTTATCCTGAACCGTACATCAAGAGTGAAAAGGTTTCTCTCTTTGTTCATCTTTAGCGTCCTTTTGACCACTCAAAACTCTCCTTAGAATAAGAATTTCACCGTCGTCAGCTTCCTCTCAACTTCTTCTTGATTTTCTTCCTAGCTATCCGCTACATCCTCCTCCTTTTCATCTTTAATCTCACCACCCTTTACGGCCTCCCACTCAGCCAAGGCAATCACTTTTCTGTTTAGGTAGTTCGT
>NCQV01134520.1:2131-16420 GCA_002740545.1 Lophocereus schottii | reverse complement strand
TTCCTCAACACTCAACCCCTTACACATTTTAGCATTTGTATTATAAAGATTTTGCTTGAGTTGCGTGATTGCTTCTCAATTGCTTCATTTGCTTGCTTTTGTTATGCTCATAGAGATTGAAATTTGAAATTTCCATAGTTAATTGTTATGTGTTCTCGCAATTGCTTGGTTATGTGCTATTACGTTCAATAATTTCCGTAATTTCAGTTATTCGTTTTATAAAAGGTGTGTTGGATTTGTAGATAGCGTTATGTCCCATTGTCTAGATTCATAAGGCGACAATTAACTCTACAATTTTCTTACGTCTTCTACCTAGAATTTTGTTCATAGTAAAATTAGTTTGCTGCTCACAATCAATTTCATATATATCAATCTAATTCCGTCTTAACAACTTGAAAAATGAAGAAAATAATACAAATCGTAGTGGAAAAGGTGGACACCCGGATTCGAACATCTCGATCCACTACCTATGATTTACAAATATTTCTACATATATTACTTTATCTATCTATAACCAATTAATTTTGAAAGGAAATATATTTAAATTTGTAAAGTGGCTCATCCACCTTTTTGTGTATTCTTAATATTATATCAAATTTGGCATAACCATGAAAAAAAATGGTCTAATAAAATTAGACTCATCTTCTTGCGCAACGACCATAGTGCCCAAGTATAAAAAAGTTCTCTCGAATCCCCGGACACCAAGTTTCGTGTAAAACCCTATCTATGCTCAGTTTTGATGTCCTCTGTTCTGCTCTTCAAAGATGGCAAATTGGTCTCAGATCGGCTACAACATCTTGTCCCAGATCAAGCAGTTTCACTTCTGTCTCTGATCACATCAGAATCAGCGGTGTCTTCTCTTGATGGCGCTCCGACTGCTCAATTACCCCAGAAATACATCCAATTAAAGCGACTTATGCATCTCCTCCCGACACTGATGGTGCGGATCCCACAAAGGGTGGCTCTTTCTCGCCGAACAAGGCTCCAACTCCATGTATGTTCAGATGTTCTCAACCCTTTGATCCAACGACGTCGTTCTGCCCCCTGTTTGGCTCTTCCGTTGGTTGCTGACACTGTCGACAGAGCTACTCTTTCTTCTTCACCTTCAGTTGATCACAACTGTTTCGTATTGATCGTCTTATTGATGACGATCTTGCGTTTTGCAGGATCGGAGACAAATCCTGGACGGTGTTATATCACGACTGTTTCTGTCATGGAACTGCACCCAACTACCTTTGTTCAGACGCTCTGCTTTCCTAGGATCAAGTCTATGTTGTCGGTAACTGAAAAAATAAACAAAGGTTAACTCATGAAATTTGTGGTGAATGGTCAGAAGCCTTCTTCTCTTCTGATTTCCTTGTCTCACGCCTCTTAGAGGTCGCCAATGATACGTGTTTACACAAAGCATGCCTACCCAGGCTACCCTAACTTCCAATACAAGCCAGCCGCAAATAAGGGGAAAATTACAATAATTACAAAAATTATATTTTTGTTAACACTACCCCTCAAGTTGGTGCATGAGGATCAATCGGGTCCAACTTGTCACGTGAATGGAGAAACTGTTTAGTTCCAAGGGCTTTGGTGAATATATCGACTGGTTGCTGATTAGAGGGAAGATAAGAAAAGACCAAGTCTGCAGTAATAAGTCTCTCATGCAAAAAATGAAATCGATCTCAATGTGATTCGTCTGCTCATGAAACACAGGACTCTTCGCAATATGCATTGCAGCTTGACTATCACAGAACAACTTCATCCGTTGATCAAGAAAAACACCGAGTGAGGCAAGAAGGGACTTGAGCCATACTAACTGACTTGTAACTACAGCCATAGATCGGTACTCTGCCTTGGCTGAGGAGCGAGACACAGTAGCCTGTTTCTTTGTTTTCCATGAAACAGGTGATCCATTTAGAGTCACAAATACCCAGTCAAAGAGCGACGCGTAAGCGGACAAGTCCCTCAATCAGAATCACTGTAAGCATACACCTGTAAGTTGTTGTCTGCCCGTAGCAAGAGACCAAGTCCAGGGTTGCCTTTAAGGTAGTGAAACACACATCTAGCAGCATTGAAATGGTCAGTCTGTGGGGCTTGCATAAATTGTGACAAGACATGAACTGCATAACTGAGTTCCGGCCGAGTGCTTGTCAAATAAATGAGTCTCCCAATTAGTCGCCTCTATTGTGTAGGATTGTCAAATAACTCTCCCGAGGCAAACGCCAATTTATGATTTTCTTCAATGGGAGAAGCAATAGGCTTGCCACAAAGAAGTCAACATTTATCTACAATCTCTAAGGCATATTTTCGTTGACATAAGGACAACCCAGTTGGCCCTCTAGCCACTTCAATACCAAGGAAATACTTCAAAGGGCCAAGATCTTTAATCCGAAAGCATGTATTGAGATAATCTTTGAATTGTTGACAAGCTAGAGTATCATTCCCACTAAGAATTATATCATCAACATACACAAGTAGCCCTAGAAAAATATTCCCTTTTCTATAGGTGAATAAGGAGTAGTCAGCATAAGAGCATACAAAACCATAAGCTTCTAGCTTGCTAGAGAGCTTGGCAAACCATTGTTATGGTGCTTGTCGCAACCCATAAAGAGACTTTCTTAAGCAACATACATTATTAGATCAGCTGGAAGTAAATTCAGGAGGTAACTTCATATAGACTGCCTCCTCCAAATCACCATGCAGAAATGCATTGTTGGCATCCAACTGATGCAATTCCTAGCCTTTTGCGATAGCAACTGATAGAAAGACTCGAACACTAGTCATTTTAGCTACTGGAGCAAAGGTTTCGTTAAACTCAAAACCCTCAATTTGATGATTTCCCTGAATCACCAAATGAGCTTTATATCTTTTAATAGATCCATCCGACTTATACTTGACACGGTAAAGCCACTTGTAACTGATAGGCTTCTTTGCGACAGGCAAATCCTCAATGGTCTAAGTCTTGTTCTCTTCAAGAGCCTGTATCTCTTATGCCATAGCCTTTTTCCATAAAGGATTTTTAGCAAGCTTCATGGTAATCCCTGAGCTCCACAATCTTTGTGATAGTAGCTAAATAGGCTTGGTGAGCAGAAGAAAAATTACTACATGTGACGAAATTAACAATAAGATACAGAGTACCTAAGGAACCATGATGATAGGAGGTTGTAGCAGGAGGATCTTTTGATTGAGCGTTGTAGCAAATATAATCAGTAAGATATCTCGGCGTTTGACGGGCTCATCTCCTCTGCCTTATGGGCTGAATTTCATATTGTTGTGCCAAGCTCCCCCTGTCGTTGACATTGCTGGATGTAACGCCTGGGTCTGGCCCAGTAGAATCAGCTACCGTCTGGGCTTGGACTATTGTCTCAGCCTCTTTACCGTGCCCCACTAGATCCGTGCTGGGCCCAGGAGTATCAGAGTCCGTGTTAGGCCCAACATCCTCAATGGGCCTTGCTCCGCTACAAGTGCCCTGCCCCAACATAATTGGATCATGTTGCACTTCAAAAACTTCATCACCGAAACATACTTGAGTTCTCATGCTCCCCCTTTCTCCTGAATTCTCTATGGTTTTATGAGAAAAGGGAAAATTTTCTTCATAAAATTCCACATCTCTACTGACAAATATGGTTTTGCTCTCTAAATCGTATAGCTTCCATCCCTTTTTTCCGAATGGGCATCCCACGAAAACACACCTTCTACTCCGTGGTGCAAATTTGTCTTTGGTTCGGTCTCTAAATTTTGCATATCTCAAGCACCCAAAAACCCGAATGTTCTCATAACATGGCGGGATTTCAAACAGACATTCATAAGGTGTTTTGCCTTTTAATATGTTATTAGGGGTACGATTTATCAAATAAGTCGCAGTCAACACACATTCACCCCACAATTCAATAGGTAACTCAGCATGGAAGCGAAGAGCCCTGACTACATTCAAAATATGTCTATGCTTTCATTCAACCCTCCATTTCGCTGCAAACTATCCACACACTCGTTTGATGGATTTTCCCTTGCTCACCATAGAATTTCTCCATAGGTCAGGAAGTAAATTCATTTCCATTGTCACTACGTATGATCTTCACCTCTTTCCCGAATTGATTTTTCACAAATATCACAAAATTCTGCAAAAGCAAGCTAGGTTCAGTTTTATCACGCATCAAATAGATCCACACACCTCTGCTAGCGTCATCTACAATGCTCAAAAAATAACGTGCACCACAAGTAGATGGAATATGATAGGCTCCCAAAATATCACAATGTATGAGTTCAAAATTACTGCTAGCCTTACTTTCACTTTGAGAAAAGCAACAACGAGTTTGTTTGGCTCGAAAGCATACATCACATGGCTCATTTGCTTTATTATCCAAATCAAAATCCAAACTTTTAGCTAGTAAAGAAAGAACTTGCATGGAGGGATGACTAAGACGTCCATGCCACAAATCGCACTTTCTGACTGCATGAACTTGGAACTTTCAGGCAAGTACCTCCTTGGGGAGAAAGTCCTCTCCTTTTATGCTATCCACTCCAATAAAGTTCCTCGAGATACGGTCCTATATCACACAAAAACTATCCATAAATGTCACAGTAGAATTAGACTCCTTATGTAATTGAAAAATCGATATCAATTTGGGAACAAAAAGAACGTCTTTTAGCACGAGCTTTGGGCCCAGATTGACTGTCCCAACTTTACTTGCCAATGCCTTATTGCCATCTGGTAATCCAACCACAACCAGGTCGATACTTCTCACGTTCTCAAGGACCTCATACATGCCTGTCATGTGGCATGACGCATCGGTATCAAATAACGAAGCTACATTACCTGACAACTTCTCATATTCAACTTTTGGAGTCTCGATCAAGCTAAGTATTCGCTGTACTTGTTCTGCGGTGAAACCGGGCACCGGCTCTGAGTAGACTCCATCACGGCAGGTGCTACTGCAATCTGTGTGCTTACAGCATGTGCTGTCTCGCCCCTACCTCCACCAGTTGATGAACGACTTCCACGGCCACCACGACTTCCACGGCCACCACGTCATCTTCCTCTGCCTCTCGTTCTCCATCTAGCCAGGTAACTCACGAGCTCAAAACAATTAGACTCCTCATGTCCAACCTTTCCACAGTGTGCACATGACAACCTGTCGCGAGTTGTTTGAGAGGCGATCTTCCCTCGGTGACTGACAATGAATGCGACTGCATTCTCATCTCTATTTTCACGATTTCTCATCATCTGCTTGTGGTTCTCTTCTTGCTGGACCATGTTGAAAATTTTGTCCAATGGTGGTACGGGTTCAAGGGCCACAATTTGACCCCTTAAACTAGAAAAAGGATCATCATCTAAACCCATGAGAAACTGATGAGTTTTGCCATTCTCCATCATCTTGATGATGGTTCTGTAGGTGTCACAACTACACTTACCGCATGTACACTTGCAGGTAGTGTTTGGAATCTTGATATAGTTTGCTAGCTCACTCCAAAGTCCCATAAGTTTGGAATAAAATTCAACTACCTCCAGGTTGCCTTGCTTGCAAGAGGCGACTTCAGCCTTGAGTTGATGGATGCGAGGCCGTTGATGACCGAATATCTCTTCTGAATATTCAGCCACATCTTGCGTGCTGTGTCTTCATATGCCACACTCGTATGAAGCTTGGAATCTATGACGTTTAGAATCCACGAGGTGACCAAAGAATTCACCATATTCCATGCATTTTTCATAGCTAGAGTGTCCGTGGGTTCTGGTTTGGATATGCTACCTTCAATAAATCCAAGCTTATTTTTGGCCATTAACGCCGTTGTAACAGCCTTGTTCCAGAATTTATAATTCTTTCCGTCAAATTTAGTGGATGTTATGATAGCTCCGGGTCCATCCAAGGGTTGAAGATAGTATGGGGATTGTAAATCAATGACAAAAGCATCATCTTTAGTCATGATAAAAAAAAAAAAATTCTAATTTCTCTAATTGTGGAAGATCTAATGGAGCTCTGATACCATGAAAAAATAAACAAAGTTTAGCTCATGAAATTTGCGGTGAATGGCCGGGAGCCTTCTCCTCTTCTAGTTTCCTTGCATCATGCCTCTTAGAGGTCGCTAGGAGTGGGCAACGGATCGGATACCTATTGGACTAAGCGGTCAACCTGTTTTAAATAGGGCTAATAAAGGGACGAGTCAATAATGAATTGGGCCATTAATAGGCTAACCTATTAAGGTATATTAACAGTCCGGATTGGGTAGACCCATTAACGACCCGTTGAGTGATCCATTTTTTTTAACCTAATTGACACACTAGTTTACATGTTTCAATTAGTTAACCTCATTACTAACACTTTGTATGTAACAATAATTATTATACATCGTTGTTTTATGCAAGTTTGTTCCGTTTTTAAACAGGTCCAAAACGGGCCGTCTATGAGCCGATTTGACCCGATCTGTTTGTTAACTTGATTGTGTATTTTCTAACTTTGAATTTAGACTAGTTTAATTTAGTTGGAAAATTACAAATACATTAGTTGAAAAATCAACTAACCAAAAACACTCCTTAGGTAGTGATGGGCGGGTCATGGGCGAGCCAGATTCATTTGGCCCATAACCTTGCCCAGCCCATTAACAAACATACTGGACCCAACCCAGCCCATTTAGTTAATAGGCTGATCTATCCAGCCCAACCCAGTCCATTACTCACCTCTAAAGGTCGCCAATGATATGTGTTAATACAAAGCATGCCTACCTAACTTCTAATACAAGCCAGCCGAAAATAATGGGAAAAATACAAAAATTATATTTTCCATAATCACAAAAATTATATTTTCCATAATAATAACTACGGAGAGATCTACGCTTTCGATCGCAAGAACCGATTGTTCGAAAAGGTTTGGCCTCAAACATTGTGTGCAAATGAGATCCAATGTAAACGGTACTTGGTGGAATTAAATAAGAGGGGAGATTCATAGGGTACAGAGGAAATGTCGAGTGAGTTTCAGTTGGATGTTCGTCATTTCAAAGATGGATATGAATAAGCGGCATTGGCTCCCGGTTAAAGACTTGGGTAGTATGCTCTGTTCATGGTTGTAAACAGGATTTCTTCACTGTTGTTGGGATATTCAAAACTCAATCCACTTATGCCGAACAACCCTGTACCATCTTAGTCCCAGCCATATCACTTTTGGATTATAAATTTGATAAACTGGAAGTTCAAATTATTTTACATAGTCTCATTTCTGAATATTTTGTATTTGCGTCACGATGTTGACGGAGAGCTTTTCTTTAATATGGGCGTCCGATGGTGATTAAATTTAGAGAAATAGTCACCTTTTAAGCTATTGACGAATTCAGAGACCTCTTGAGCCATGATACCGTAGAATAAATAATGCTAGATTATGGCAACTCTTCCTGTCGTGTCCACCTTTCTATGGCTCGCATGCATAGAAAATACCCCTTTCTTTCTTTTTTTTAAGTTGTTTGTCTGGAGTTTCTTGCTTCGATGGCATGCGTTTTATTTTTCATTTGAATGATCCAAGATAAGATATTAATAATTATCCCATGTATTAGTTGATGTGAGTGCTTATGTGGGTAAAGCAATTATATCTTAAGAGCATTTGCAGTCGGTAAAGGGGAAAGGAATGCGGGTCCTACTTGGGCAATGTATACACATGCCATAGGAGGAGCAGATACCTACCACGCGTGGTGGAACTCTGCCCAGTTCCACCATGCGAGGCGAACTTTTGATTTTTTTAATATATGTTTGATTTTTTTTGGGATTAATATATAATTTTTATATGATTAAAAAAAGGAAATTGTCTGTTATGAATTGGGTCTATGATAAATTTTTTTATTGGATAATTTTAATTGGAGTTCAATGGGTTGGAGAAGTGATGAAATGTAAGTTACAAAAAATTAAAGTTTTTACTAATGTGGTAAGTTTGAGTTCCAAAAAATGAAAATATGACTGGGAATGCTATATGTATTAGCACAGTTTGTTATGTCTCCCGCATTCCTAGTTGCATATAGTCCATTACGCCTCCTAAATAGGCCGGAGCCCACCGTTTTGAACATTTATTTAGAGTTTTTTGGTCAGCATGTCACTGACCTTTCTAAAGGTTTCTAATATGCCACTGAGGTTTAAAACAAGTCTTATGTGCAACTGAGAAAACATAAGATGTCTAATATGCCACTGCCGGGCCTCGCAGACTGGCTACAACATGTAAATCAGGATTTTAAACAAAAGAAAAAAAGTCTTCAATTTATGCTGAAACGTATTCCCTCCTTCCTCATTCGCGCCTATGCCCTAAAGGCCTGAACTGTGGTTTTTGTAAACCCTAAAATCATGCTTACTTATTTGTACATGATTACAGTGGAAGTAATTGGTGTAATTCCATATTGTATTGTCCGAATTTTCTCATCTTCTATCATAAAGAACTCCTGCAAACACCTTGATCAATACAGGTATGTGCTTAAATGCGAATTTGTGGATGGTTATTTGATCCAAATTTGTTGGTTGTATTGTATTAATATGAAGAAACATGCTTGATATGTGGATGGTGAACTGTTAGTTTATGTTTGATGGTGTTATAGTTTTATGTTTGATATGTATATGATTATGTTTGATTCGAAAAGGCTTATGTTAGTTTATGAAAGCCACCATGATGGATTGATTGTTTTAATAATTAAATGAACAAGTTAAATATCGTGCAATATGATCATGAACAAGTTAAACCCCTAACTCTTATTTGTTCCATGCAGAATGTCGAAGAAGGCAGTGTTACATGTATATTATGGTGGTGGTTTTCAAAGGATGCCCCATTTCGTGTAGTGTGAGGGAGATATCAGTGAGTTTGAATGTAATGCGAAAAAAGCTTAGCATTGACAACATTAGAGATAATATTGTTGTATTGGACTACAAAGGGGAAATATTGAAGCCATTTATCTTAGCAAGCCTAATTTGGGCTTTGAGGAGAGCTTAGTGGCAATCAACAGTGAGATTAAGGTGAATGAGCTATGTCTTTTAGGCTCAATTTTGGAGTATGTTTGTTTGTATGTTAAGCATAATGATGAGACAAAGTCAGATAGTGATGACAGTGATGCAATGGTTGATGATGATGATTTTAATGAGTATGGGTCGGATATTGATGATGAAGAAGCTGTTAGAATAATAAAGAAAAAACAGAAATTGGACAAGGATCATATTGCCGATTTAGAAGCACTCAGGGATGAAGGAGTTGAGTTCATAAGTGGGGGTAATGTCTTTGATGATATTGAGATAAATTACCAAGACTCAGATGATGCAAATAGCCCTCCCAGTAGTGAAATAGATGAAGATGGTAACGATGAAAGCAGAAAGGGTAAAAAGAGAAAGACAACTGTATACCCTCGTTACAAGGAAAGGACAACAAAAGATGGGGTGCATTTAGAAGCAGGTATGATGTTTTGTGGATAAAAAGCAACTTAAGGAAGCCATCGAAGATTATCAATGTATAATGGATATGGTTTGAAAACGGAGAAGAGTGATACAGGCAGACTATATTTATTTTGTACAGCGGAGGGGTGTGAGTGGACTTTGTTTGCGTCAAGACCGCAAGGACAGAAATCGTTTTAAATTAAGAACATACCTAGTCCTCATTCTTGTGTACCTTATAGTTTTGAGAGGGGTATGAGGAGGATTTCCAGTGATTGGTTGGCTCGAAAATATAGGGAGAAGTTTAGATTGCAGCCAAGTCTAAGGTTGAAAGAGCTACAGGATATTGTGGAAAAGAAGCATAACTATAAGCCATCGATGTCCACATGTGTAAGGACTCGAATGAAGGCTTTGGCATCCATCGTAGGGGATTATTGTCAACAGTTTAACATGATAAGATCGTACGCTACTGAGCTCCTCCAGAAGAATGTAGGTTCTACTGTGAAGAAGATGTACAAATAGAGACACACATTTTCAAGTGTATCTATATTTGCCCTGGTGCTTTAAAGAGAGGATTCTTAGATGGATGTAGAAAAGTGCTTTCTTTGAATGAATGTTTCTTAAAGGGGCCTTGGAATGACCAATTGCTATGTGCTGTTGGTCGAGATGCCAACAACCAGATGTACCCTATTGCTTGGGGCGTGGTACATGTGGAGAGTAAGGAGATATGGTTGTGGTTTATACAATTCTTGCATGATGACTTGGATATAGGGGATGGAGTAGGATGGACTATAATTTTAGACCAACAGAAGGTAACAAGATATTTTTTTTTAAGAATTAACCCTACATATGATTATTTTATGTTCATAGTTAATGAGATTGATGTTGTTATTTGTTGTTTAGGGCCTAGTTGATGTAATTGCACATTTTTTACCTCAAGCCAAGCATAGATTATGTGCACGGCATGTATATGCAAATCTAAGGAAGAAATACAAAGGGTTGTAGTTTAGAAATGTGTTTTGGAAAATAGCAAAGTTATCCAACGGAGTTGACTACAACAAACATGTGAAGGAAATGCAAGATCTTGATATTGGTGCCTGGCGATCATCTAAAAATAAGGATCCGAAGCATTTTTGTAGGGTTTTCTTCAAAGAATATGCCAATGTGACTCAGTTGACAACAACATGGCTGAGATCTTCAACGCATTCATCATAGAGCATAGGTTTAAGCCTATTGTAACCATGCTGGAAGACATCTTTCGTTCAATCATGACAAGGGTTGCATCGAAGAAGAAGATTGCTTACCGTTTAGGTCTATCGATATGTCCTACAATTTGAATAAGATAGAAAAGGAGAAAAATCAATCACGATGGTGGCATGCTTGCCCAGGAGGCAATGGTATGTACATTGTCAAGCATGGTAGTGAAGGATTTGTGATGGACATATTGGGAAAGACTTGCACTTGTAGAGCATGGTTGTTGAGTGGAATTCCTTGTTGTCATGCCTTAGCAGTGATGAGCGAGGAGAAATTAAACCAACCCCATTTATCCATGGCTGCTATAGTGTCGAGATGCTAAGAAACGCTTACACACATACGTTACAACTATGCAATGGTTCAAACATGTGGGCTCCATCAGAACATGATCCCATTATTTCCCCTAAATTCAAAAAGAAAAAGAGAGTTACTATAGTTTCAAAAGGAGGCTAGAAGAAGGGGAAACAAGATCTCATACACTGTATGGAATTGTATCTAGAGCCGGAGGGATAGTCAAGTGCTCTACTTGTGGCGGCTATGGCCATAATAAGAAGACATGCAAGCATAAGGTGCTAAGAACGTTGACATTTTTACCTTTGCGCCTCATTGACATTATGCTAATGTCTTATTAATTTATTTTTTCCAGCCGCCAACTTCAGCTTCCTCAACTGCTGTTGCTGCAACTGAACCAAGTGATCTACTTGAAGCTGCTATTGCTGATGTTTCTATTGGTCACACAACTAATTATGTTGCTAGTAATGTTGCTAGTTATGCTTTTGTTCGTCGTCAATTGAGGGAGTTACCAGTCAAGAGAGCACCAAGGATCTCTCAAATCGGGGAGTGTATTCCAACGCAAGAGAGCACAACTTCCATAATTTGGGATGTATGACCTCCCAAATCAGCTTTTGGTCAGTTTTTGGTACAATTTGAACTATTCTTTAAGTGCAGCTCTGTTCTTTATCAGTTTTTAGCTATAATTGTGTTGTAAATTCACACACGGTCTATTTAGTGAGGCTCTGTTCTTAGACATGGTCTGTTTAGTAAATGCACATCAATTGAGATCAGTTTCTTGCTCAGAATTTTTGGTCTGTTTTCAGTCGTAATTTTGTTGTAACATTCTACAGTTTGTTGCTCACAATTTACGGCTGTAAATTCCACAGTATCTTGCTCACAATATGCTGCAAATTCAGTTGTAAGTCTGTTGCACCATCTCTTTTAGCAGTGTTTATTTCTTTGCAAAATGCATCAACATGAAAACAATGGAAACAACAACAAAACATAACTTCGTTCAATTCTTTGCAAAATACATTTCTGTCGTCACTTGAAGACCATTACTACAGTTGCTACCATATCCAAATTTGAGGACAACAGCTTGCAGTTTCTAACATATCAAATTTGACACCAAAAGTCAGTTCTTTGCAATACCATCACAATTCCTAACATATCTAGATTACCTAAATCACAAAATCCAACCCAAATCATCCCCCCAAAAGCATCCAACCCAAATCAGAGCATTGCCAAAATCAAATTTTACACCAAAAAATTCCCAACTTTCCCACCCTATCAGCACGGCAGTCCTCTACATCCGTCCTCCAGCACCAACAACATAGCCAGCTACAACAATCACAACAAACAGCAACATAGCCCAAATCACCGGCCTCTCTCTGTTATGGCACGCTTTCACCTCCATCTTCAAAGCCACATTCTTTTGCTTCGTTCTTGCCAAATTTTTTTTATCACATTCCCAATCCTTCAGAAGCTTTATCATCTGCTCGTTCTTCGCAAGCAAACTATCATTTCTCATCATCAAACCAACCACATTCGACCTCACTTTGTCACAGAGGGAATCATCCACCCATCGCAAAAGAATCACATACCTCAGGCTTATCAGAACATCTGCATCTAGCATACCTTCGTATCGGATCTTTCACAGTTATGCTCGTAATAATCATGCATATGAAACCACAATTGCAGAGCATCTCACAATCGGAAAAGCAAGGGCATCATCTGCATGCATGACTTGGGCTTCGTACCGCTGAACCAGACATGATACTAGTGTGTGGGTTGCAAAATCAAGCGTCGATTGCAAGGAGGATCGAGTTCAATTTACCGAGTTTTTGCCTGGAATGGAAGACGGATTTCTAGGGTTTGGTTCAGGGGAGGGGTTCTCGGCCTGGAGGAGAAGATGAACGAGGGAGGGAGAGTTTGGGCGGGGCTTAAATTGAAGCCTTCCAAGGCTTAAAACTGAAGCCTTTTTTTCTTTTTTCAAAATCCCCGTGTAAATGTTGTAGCTGGTCTGCGGGGCCAAACAGTGGCGTATTAGACGCCTTATATTTTCTCAGTGGCGCATTAGACTTGTTTTACGCCTCAGTGGCATATTAGAAACCTTTAAAAAGGTCGGTGGCATGCTGACTCAAAAACTCCATTTATTTATCACTGTGTATATATTTGAGTTTGTTATTTAACTTGTCCACTCTTTTCAGAACATCAATTTGAAAATTGAAAATATCGGTTCCAATTAAGCAGGATAAGGTGGTCAAATTTTATAGCCTCATTTATGGCTTGTAAATGCACTGATTCTACCAGACCTTATGCGATAAGCCTTTCAAGTTCTAGATTTAGACATGCAATTTCTTTTTTACGAAAATACAAGAGAGAGGAGAAACCAAATAAGGACACTTTACTCTGGCTTAGAAATTGTGTACTAGACTTTTATTACATTGATAATTAAATGTACTCTACTCTTGTAAAATTTATGTCTATATAGTCTTGGATAATGGGGTCAAATCACGGCAAATTATTATATTCGGGAGCACATGCTCTCGAATTTGACATATACATTTCTAATGTATATTTGTTATATATATTTTTTCAATATAAATATATTTACATAGCTCATGGTAGCACATGTTTCGAGGAGCATGATATAAATTTGTAGAAGTGATAATTTTGAAGACACTATAACTTTTGTCTATGCTTGTATACAAAGTGCAAAAAGACATTAATTTTATGAAATATTGTAATATCAAACACATAAAAATCAAATTTACACCAAAAGTTCAATGTGTAGATGAATATTTCACTAAAATTAATATGCATAAGTAAGAATTTAAGGTCCGCGGAATAATTAGTAAGAGGAGGGATGCAACAGTAAAGACTTTTTATGATTGCAACCCAACTAAAGCTATTTCTTTGAGAAAGATGGCTTCGTTGCAAGGAAAAGCAAATGACACTCACAAGGGTAGTTAGAAGCAGTGCGAACAGGGAACTTCATGGCAGGATAAACATGGTCCCTCCCTTTTCGGTTGCTTCTTTATGTAGTGTTATGTCTATAAACGGCAAAAATATACCACCAACCTAGTAAAATCACTCAAGGCTTGTTCTTTTCGTTAATCTTTTTAGATTTACCCACTTCGACCTAGTTCAACACACTTTAACTAATTTTAACCCACTTCCATAAAAAATATCAACGTCGACCTACTTTAACTCACTTCAACCTACTTCAATCCATTTCAACCAACTTCAATTCACCTCCTTCAAAATTTTATTCTCACTATTTTAACCAATATAAAAAATATATCAACTTCAACCAACTTCAACCTATTTCAACCTACTTCAATCAACTTCAATAAAAAAATATTAACTTCAACCCACTTCAACTC